>JBAMJV010012042.1:0-54201 GCA_037951105.1 Echinarachnius parma
TGAGTAGCGATCCGGCTCTTATATTATGAATAGCGACCCTTAATTCGTATTATGAGTAGCGGTCCTCTTCTCGTATTATGGCTAGCGCCCTCACTCCATATTATGGCTAGCGCCCCTCACTCCATATTATGACTGGCGCCCCTCACTCCATATATGACTAGCGAACCCTCATCCATATTATGAGGGTGCGCTTCGTTATTCCGAAGGTTCTTTATTCGAAGTTCGTTATTCCGAACACGCAAATTTCGTTATACCTGAGGGTCGTTAATCCGAAAATGAATAGGGTTCGTTAATCCGAACAATTTGTTGCATTATTCCGAAGGTTCGTTATTCCGAAGGTTCGTTTTTCCGAGGGTTCGTTATTCCAAAGGTTTACTATCCTAAATTGAAATCAGGTTCGTTTTTCCGAGGGTTCGTTATTCCAAAGGTTCACTATTCCTAAATTGAAATCAGGTTCGTTATTCCGAAGGTCCGTTATTCCGAAGGTTCGTTATTCAGAAGGTTCACTATTCCTAAAAGTGAAATCGGGTTCGTTAATCCGAAAATGAATTTGGGTTTGTTAAAATGCTATAATGTCATATAAAGAGATAAACTAAACCTTAACTGTTTCATTGTCTGGTCAAGGGAGGAAAAGGAGGAGGGGTATGCTTAATGCAGGCTGTAAATTAGATAAACAAAACACAAATTATAGTATTATAACAAAAACGATTTAATTTTCGGATTAACGAACCCTATTTTATTTTCGGACTAATGAACCTTCGAATAACGAACCTCGGAATAACAAACCTTCGGAATAACGAACCCGATTTGTTTTCGGATAAACGAACCTTCGGAATAACGAACCCGATTTTGTTTTCGGATAAACGAACCTTCGGAATAACGAACCCGATGTTGTTTTAGGAATAGCGAACGTTCGGAATAACGAACCCTCGGAATAACGATCCTTCGGAATAACGAACCATCGGAATAACGAACCTTCGGAATAACGGACTGTAACCATTATGAGTAGTGTTCTCATATTATGACTAGCGACCCTCATTCCGTATTATGAGTAGCTGTCCTATTCTCGTATTATGACTAGCGACCAGGCGCGCCGGAAGCAGTTTTGATTGGGGGGGGGGCAAAACCCCAAGGGGGCTCACGATTTATGTGTTTAGGGGCTCATGCCCAACCACACTCACAGGGTTGCCAGAGGTGAGAGTAAGACATTGCGAGGACAAATCGACCCCAAGCCCAAGGGAGCGAAGTGACTGAGCGGGGGGGGGGGGGGGGATGGGGGGAGGTGTCCCCCCTCCCACGGTACGGAGCTTTTGCATTTTGGGACTTGAAATTGTGCAATCTGGTGAATAAAAACATAAACCATATGCCACATTATGTATGATCCAACAACAGCCCAAATGAGTCCCGAGGAAGCGAAGCGACCGAGGGCTGGGACAGAGCCAGAGGGGGAGGGTTGGGAGGGAGTATCCCCTCCCAAGGGGAAGATTTTGCATTTATATCTTGGAATGGTGCATAAAAACATAAACCATATGCCACATTATGTATGATCTAACAACATAGCTTACAGCCAAAAATGAGTCCCGAGGGAGCGAAGCGACCGTAAGGCCTGGGACATAGCCAGAGGGGGGGGGGGGGGGGGGGGGGGTTGGGAGGGGGTATCCCCCTCACACGGGGAAGATTTTGCATTTATATACTTGGAATGGTGCAATAAAAACATAAACCATATGCCACATTATGTATGATCCAACAACATAGCTTACAGCCAAAAATGAGTCCCGAGGGAGCGAAGCGACCGAAGGCTGGGACATAGCCAGAGGGGGAGGGTTTGGGAGGGGGTATCCCCCTCCCACGGGGAAGATTTTGCATTTATATAATTAAAATGGTACAATTTGGTGCACGTGCACAAACGCCAGATCAATGACAGCCTACACAGGAACTACGTGGCCCCGGTACAGAAAAACCCACCCCAGACGTACCATACGCAAGTTACACAACAAACTGAGATCGCGAAAACTTGAAATAGATGTATAAATTAGTTTTTAAACGTTAGAATTAACAAGTATCGGCTCATACATTTTTTTTTTCTTCCACACCCTTTCCTTTTTCTTTTTCTTTCTTCCCACCCCTTTCCTTTTTTTTTTTTTTTTTTTCTTTTTTTTTTTTTTTGGAGGCAGGGGGCCACCCCCGTCCCCCTGCCCCCACTTCCGGCGCCTATGCTAGCGACCCGCTTCTCGTATTATGACTAGCGACCCTCACTCCATATTATGTATAGCGATCTTGTTCTCATATTATGACTATCGATCCTCATTCCGTATTATGAGTAGCGGTCCTCTTCTCGTATATGACTAGCGACCCTCTCTCGTATTAAGACTAGCGACCCCTCACTCCAGATTATGTATAGCGATCTTGTTTCTCATATTATGAATATCGACCCTCCAATCCGTATTATAAGTAGCGGTCCTCTTCTCGTATTATGACTAGCGACCCTCTTCTCGTATTATGACTAGCGACCCTCCACTCCATATTATGTATAGCGACCCTCTTTCGTATTATGAATAGTGGTCCTTATGAGTAGTGACCCCCAATATAAATTATGAGTAGCGCCCCTTCTTCATGAATTATAAATAGCGACCCCGATTTGGTATTATGAATAGCGGTCCTTATGAGTAATGACCCTCAATGTTGAATTATGAATAGCGACCCTCATCTCACATTATGAATAACGCGGTCCTTATGAATAACGGTCCTTATGTCTTTATGAATAGCGACCCCCTTTTCGTATTATGAATATCGGTCCTTCACGTACAGTGAAGTTACACGTTATGATAGCGGTCCTTATGACTAGCGGTCCTTATGACTAGCAAGGTTACCCGGGTCATTTGCATCTAGGTTCAACTGATTGAGCTATATCAATATAATAAGCTATGTTATCTGCCAAATTAAACATTGCCTCGTTCGATTAATATGACCAATATAAAGTACAGCTATACTGGACAAGTGTCACTAGATTATAAATCTACCATAAACACGAGATATGATTAGAATTTGACCCTAAACTATGACATGACAAAAGGTGGCAGCAATGAAATAAAAGGGGTGTTTATTCTTATTTTATAAATGAAAACGAATTCATTTTGAAGTATTCTATTTGATACGCTTCACATTTAACGTAGGCATAACGAGGTTTCACATTATCATTGTCTTGAAATTATTCATTTTCAAGATACAAATTGTTCCTCAGATTGGCATGCCCATAAATTAAAACCGATTGTGGGGGGCGAACGCACCACAGCAAGGACTATAAGGGGCGGAGCCCTAGATGCTGTTTGGTATTTATAATCCGGCAAGATGTAGGAATACAAAAGTCGATCTATTTATTGTCGTCAGCAATTTAGAACTCTCAAGCGTGTGTTCCAAAAAGGGTAAAATATTGAATCGTTTTAGTATGCTTGAGAGTTTTGACGAGCGATTACTTTTTTTTGCGCCGAGTATTCAGTCAGTGTGCCATTTACAGTTCGGAAGCAGGGGCCGACTTTGATAGAGTACAGTACAGGCCAGGGGATAGAGGCGTCGATCCTAGGGGCAGTCACTCCCTAATTCTATTTTCTGTGTCGATGTTCGATAGAATAGGAATTAATTTTTTTGTTGTTAAAGGGATAGTTGAGTTCTGGAAAAAGAGAGTACAGTGTTTGTTAAACTGAATTTTAGTAACCAAAACTTGCACCATTACATTACAAAATAATAGTTATAACTCCATCATGCTCGAAAGGAATACAAATTTTTAAATGACTAAGTAAAAAGCCTGTTTTTTTGTTTTCAATGATATTTATTGTATTCATTGCTCAAAACAAAATAACAATAACAAACAATACGAGAAATCAGTACATAATATAAACAGTATACGTATTTTCATATCTTAACATAATCATGTAAAATATAATTTTAAATTTACATCTAAATGATACAAACAAATTTGTTTTGTTGTACATCAAATAAAGCAGAGCATGAACATAAAAAAGGGGGGAAAAGAGGAGAAAACTCTTTTCCCCTCAAAGAACACCCTATACAAGTGTTTACATACACACACACGCGTGCACACACCCACACACCCATCCACAGGAAACATGCCTACATCTGGAGAGAATCTCGACCATTATGTCCGCCTTATTCGTTTTATTGCTTCTGTTTGCATTCCTTATTCTAAATTGTCCCACTTTATAAAATGATAAGTTAGTGTACCACAGTCCCCAGCTAATTTCTTCTCCTCCTTTCTATTTTCTAATAATCTTTTCTTAATCCCCAAAGCAGTTGGTGGTTTATCTCTATTTTTACTATCTATAAATATCATGTATTTTACCAACATTATTATATGATTTAATAACTGTTCCTTCCCTATATTTAACTCAACTATTCCTACATGAATATCTTTCCAATTTATATTTCTAATCTCTACTAAATTAAATAAATTTCCACACGCTTCCCAAATTGGTTTTACTTTCTCACAAAGAAAAAACAAATGTTCGTATAAAGTTTCTACATATTTACCACAAAAAGAACATAAATTACTATCAACCATTTTAAATGTATATAAATATAATTTAGTATATATAATATTATAAAGCATTTTAAATTGAAATTCTCGAAGCTTACTATTCAAAGTGCATTTTCTAAGTCTTAAGAATATTAATTGTATGTCTTTCCCATTAATATTATAAATCTGCTCTAAATTTCGTTCTGCATATGATTTTTCTACTTTTTTTACTTAATACAAAATTATATATCATTTTTGAAGTAACCTTATCTAACATAATGATATACCTTTTCAAAAATTAAAAGGTTCATATCTAAACCCCTCAAAAAAAGTTCGGAAACTCAAGTTTGATCGATCATATCTCTCGTATTTTGTAATAAGAATACTCGAAATCGGTGTCACAATAAAGCCTCATTATCTACCTTTCAAACGGGGCATTATGTGTAGTGATTATGCAATTGGGGCGATTGCAGTAGCCCAGAGAATAGGGGGAGGCAGGAAGTGAAATCTCGCAAAATGGCCCCAATGCATTCAATTTACGAGTGCATGAATGTGTTGATCAGTTTTCTAAAGGTTAACATTCTATTGAATACTGCCACCCTTTTCATTCATCAAATTTGTTGAATTGGATACCATTTTAATGGAAATTATCTCTTCATTACGATGGCATATTAATCGTAAGGATTATGCAAATGGAGTGTGTGCTGCGAATCGGAATATGGAGATGGGTCGAGTGTGAAATCAGACAAAAAGATATGGAGTTGACAAAAAATCAGAGCGTTGCATTTTTTTCGAGTTTTTGGGAGGATTTTTTAGCATTTCAAATAAAATATTCATGATCAAATATGATATCAACGGAAAGCCCAACAACTCTTCTGTATGAAAATGTGACATTTATAATGATTTTTGTAAAGGGCGGCTGCAGGGAGATGAATGGGAGGGAGCCTCAAAAGTGACCCATTTTGAAACGCTCTGATTTCAAGGCACTATTCATGCGTTTTCTATTGAATTCCTCTCATTCATGGCCAACTCATTCAAGTCGCATTACATCCTTTACACAATGGTATACAGATACCGACACCAAATCAGAGCGTTTTGAAATGGGTCACTTTTGAGCCTCCCCCACATTCATCTCCCTGCAGCCGCCCTTTACAAAAATCATTATAAATGTCACATTTTCATACAGAAGAGTTGTTGGGCTTTCCGTTGATATCAATTTAAATCATGAATATTTTATTTGAAATGCTAAAAAATCCTCCCAAAAGCTCGAAAAAAATGCAACGCTCTGATTTTTTGTCAACTCCATATCTTTTTGTCTGATTTCACACTCGACCCATCTCCATATTCCGGTTCGCTGCACATACCCCATTTGCATAATCCTTACGATTAATATGCCATCGTAAGGAAGAGATAATTTCCATTAAAATGGTATCAAATTCAACAATTTTGATGAATGGAAAGGGTGGCAGCATTCAATAGAATGTTAACCTTTAGAAAACTGGTCAACACAGTCTTGCACTCGTAAATTGAATGCATTGGGGCCATTTTGCGAGATTTCACTTCCTGCCTCCCCCTATTCTCTAGGCTACTGCAATCGCCCCAATTGCATAATCACTACACATAATGCATCGTTTGAAAGTTATATAATGAGGCTTTATTTTGACACCGATTTCGAGTATTCTTATTAAAAAATACGAGAGATATGATCGATGAAACTTGAGTTTCCGAACTTTTTTTGAGGGGTTTAATTCCCTATCTATATTTAAGTGAATATTTATATTCAAAAATTGTTTCCATGAAGGGGGAATACCAAGAAAAATACGTTGTATTTCCATAATCTCTAAACTATTTAAACCTTTTCTTTGAAATTCCTCATTTGATTTTATATTGCCTTCCCCATCAACAATATGATGCAACCTATAAAAATTCTTTTTAAATAACTGTTCATTGAAAGGAACTTGAAATGTCCATCAATAACAAAAAATCTATTATTATAAATAATTTCATTCCTTTTAGAAGTATTTTCTTTTAACACAATTTTTTTCGTGGCAATCCAAGCGTCCAACATGTCTCTATAAAAAGCTGGTAATGCTAATTTAAATATATCTATAATTGCATTATTATTATAAAATATCAAAGTTCCACCAAAATCTTTAGTTAAATAATTCAAATATTGCTTCCATCCCATATTTGCATCCCCCGTTAAAAGTCTCTTTACCCACATAATCCTCTGCACTAAAATAAATAAATAAAAGTCAGTTAATCTTAGCCCACCTCTACAATAATCCAAGAACATTACATTACGCTTAATCTTATCTTTTCCATTCCACAAAAAGTCAAAGACCAATTTATCCAAATCTTGAAATACCCAATTCGGTACTGGTGTCAGTGCCGACACATAAATTAATTTTGACAAAATAAACGTTTTTATCAATTGAATTCTTCCCATTAAAGTTAAATCTCTTTGTTTCCACCACGATAGCAACTTTTTAATTTTACTCAAAATTTCCTTATAATTTGTCCTTTCCTGAACTTCAACATCTAAAGAAAAATAAATACCTAAAATCTTCACTATTTCTACTATTTTACCAAATGGAAGAGCAATATCATTATTTTGAGAAGGGCCTAACAATAATATGAAAGTTTTCTCTTTATTAATTTTTAATCCAGAATTTCTAGCAAAACTTTCAAACAATTTCTCCACCCGTTTAAATGATTTGGAGTCCCGAATAAAAAGAGTCATATCGTCTGCATAAAGAATTTGTTTTATTTCTACGTTATTAAACGTGAATCCTTGAATTTGAGGGTCTTTATATATTGAACAAACTAAAATTTCAATACAAAGTATAAACAAATATGGGGACAGGGGGTCCCCTTGCCTTACACCCCTCTTAATATTAAAGTATCCAGTAGATGCGCCCCCATTAAAAACACAACTTTGAGCATTATTATAAATAGTCTCCACCCATCTACAAAATGACGGTCCAAAACCAAATGTAATTAAAACCTTCTGCAAAAAAGTATTTGTAACTGAATCAAAAGCCTTTTCAAAATCAATTATCATCATATATCCAGGTATTTTATAGACTGATGTATGATGAATTATATCATCTATCATTCTTATTGCTTCACCTATGTTTCGATCTTTTAAATATCCCACCTGATTGACAGAAATTATTTCATTTAAAACTTTTGTAATCCTTATTGAAAGCACTTTAGTTAAAATTTTGTAAGCTACATTCAATAAAGATATTGGTCTATATTTTTTTTATAAATAGGGGATCTTTTCCTTCTTTATGAATTAAACTTATAACTGCCTGTTTTTGTGACGAAGATAGTTCCTTTTTTTCGAAAGCTAAATTTAAAGAGTTTACTACCAAATGTCCTATTAGTGGCCAAAACTGTATATAAAATTCTACACTTAAACCATCTTAATATTAAAGTATCCAGTAGATGCGCCCCCATTAAAAACACAACTTTGAGCATTATTATAAATAGTCCCCACCCATCTACAAAATGACGGTCCAAAACCAAATGTAATTAAAACCTTCTTCCAAAAAGTATGTGAAACTGAATCAAAAGCCTTTTCAGAATCAATTATCATCATATATCCAGGTATTTTATTGACTGATGTATGATGAATTATATCATCTATCATTCTTATTGCTTCACCTTTGTTTCGATCTTTTAAATATCCCACCTGATTGACAGAAATTATTTCATTTAAAACTTTTGTAATCCTTATTGAAAGCACTTTAGTTAAAATTTTGTAATCTACATTCAATAAAGATATTGGTCTATATTTTTTTTTATAAATAGGGGGTCTTTTCCTTCTTTATGAATTAAACTTATAACTGCGTGTTTTTGTGACGAAGATATAATAGTTCCTTTTTTTCGAAAGCTAAATTTAAAGAGTTTACTACCAAATTTCCTATTAGTGGCCAAAACTGTATATAAAATTCTACACTTAAACCGGTTACAGTCCGTTATTCCGAAGGTTCGTTATTCCGAAGGTTCAGTTATTCCGAAGGTTCGTTATTCCGAAGGTTCGTTATTCCGAAGGTTCGTTATTCCGATGGTTCGTTATTCTGAAGGTTCGTTATTCCGAAGGTTCGTTATTCCGAAGGTTCGTTATTCCGAAGGTTCGTTGATCCGAAAATAAAATCGGGTTCGTTATTCCGAAGGTTCGTTATTCCGAAGGTTCATTATTCCGAAGGTTCGTTGATCCGAAAATAAAATCGGGTTCGTTATTCCGAAAATTAAATCGGGCTTGTTATAATACTATAGTTTGTGTTTTGTTTATTTAATTTACAGCCTGCATTAAGCATGCCCCTCCCCCTTTCCCTCCCTTGGCCAGACCAATCAAACATTTAAGTTTATTTTATCTCATTATATAAAATTATAGCATTATAACAAACCTAAATTCATTTTCGGATTAACGAACCCGATTTCATTTTAGGAATAGCGAACCTTCGGAATAACGAACCCTCGGAATAACGGACCTTCGGAATAACGAACCTTCGGAATAACGAACCCGATTTCATTTTAGGAATAGCGAACCTTCGGAATAACGAACCTTCGGAATAACGAAACTTCGGAATAACGAACCTTCGGAATAACGAACCTTCGGAATAACGAACCTTCGGAATAATGCAACAAATGTTCGGATTAACGAACCCTATTTCATTTTCGGATTAACGAACACTCAGGTATAGGAAGTTTGCGTGTTCGGAATAACGAACCTTCGGAATAACGAACCTTCGGAATAACGAACCGCACCCCGTAAACCATCGTTCCCCGTTCATTTATTACATGCCATTTCTTTTATAGCTGCCAAACATTCTCCGTTTGTTATTTTACCTTCACACAATAAACTCAAATCTAAATTTAATTTTGGCAAGTACTGAAAAAAATCATCCACAAAATGAATTTCCTCCTCTGATTGAGCATATAGCTTACTATAAAACATAGATATTTCTTGCATAATATTTTTTGGATCAAAACAAATATTTTCATTTATATAAAGTTTACTAATTAATGTTTTCTTTTTATTAGACTTCATTAATTGAGTAAAATATCCAGTGTCTCTTTCTCCACATTCATAGTGTGAAGCTCTAGAGCGAATTTGAATACCTTCATTTATATAATTATAACAATCCTGTAATTCTTTTTTTTTTCGTTCCAAATCATCAACTTTTCCCTGGTCTATCCCATTCAACAATTCATTTTCCAGCTTAAAAATATCCTCTTCCAAATTTCCAATTTTTTGTTATCGTTGTTTCGCCTTTTCTTTTGAATATTTTCTACTAACATTTCTAATTTTCATTTTCAAAAAATCCCATAAAACTCTTTTATCTTCTATTTCTATTCGAAATTCATCTTTTAATTTAATAATTTCCTCTTTAATACAATTAATATATTCAATATCTTGACATAAACTATTATTCAATTTCCAATTGGATCCCTGAAACTTAAATGAATGAATTAACTTATCATAAAATTGCAACTGAATGGCTGAATGATCCGGAGCCATAGAAGGAATGATATCACACTTAAATACTACCTGTTCTATTTGCTTAGAAACCAACCAATAATCTAATCTACTTTGCATAAATGGATTAACTTGCCTATACGTAAACTGTTTCTTTAATCCATTTCGTACCCTCCAAATATCCAGCAATTCACATTACGTTTCACTAAGTTAGCCGTGATCTCCACCCCGGTGGAAATCAACTCAACCATTTTAATAGCTTTCGTCAACATTCCATGTCCTGTTAACTGCCCCCCCCCCCCCCCCGAGACCTAGTGGTATTATAGAGATAATCTCCTCCGGTTACACGCAGTAAACCGATAAGAACGGTGTAAACGGTAATACAATTCTACTAGAGGCACGAATCTCTCAACCTCTCCTCAGGCCTGAGAAGCGGATATTTTCTAACTTGGGTGAAACGTAATGAAATCTATCTAAAAATTGTTCAAATAGAATATTAAATCTAGACTGAACGCTGTGTCTACTATTTCCAAAATAATCTAAATCTTTATTTAAAATAATATTAAAATCTCCTCCAATAATTATTGCATTATTTTCTTTATTAATGTTCCTTATTAATGTTTCAAAATTTACTAAAAAATCAATCTTCTCTAATTCTATTCCTCTTACTGGCAAATAAACATTAGCAATTATCAATTTCATCCTCTGAATAATGCATTCCATTATAACATATCTGCCATTATCATCTGAGATAACATTTAAAACCTGAATATCTAATTTATAATCTATCAAAATAAGCACCCCTTTACTATGGTTTGTCCCATGACTAAACTATGAACTCCCATTCCATGGCAATTTCCAAGTCTCCTCGACTTCAATTGTACTGTATGTTTCTTGTAAAAAAACAATATCTACACCTTTATCTTTACACCATGTACACATTTTTTCCCTCTTTAATTTTTCTCGGATTCCATTAAAGGGGAAGTTGAGTATTGGTCAAACTTAACTTTAGTAACCAAAACCTGCACGATTACAGTACAAACTAATAGTTATTACTTCACCATGCTTGAAAAGTATACACAATTACAAACCACAAAATAAAACCCCTGTTATCATTAAAAAAGAGCCGTTACAACTCGGAAGTGTCAAATTAACGCCAGCGCGAAGAACTAGCGTTCTAGGTCCTATAGTATATCCCCGAATGAAGTGTAAATAAATGCTGTGAAATTTTTTGCTATAATCTTGGAAACATTTTTAAATTTGGTCTTAATACATTACTGATGAGAAAGAGTGATGTTTCCATTTTTTATTTTTGGTCCCAGGGTGCATTTTGGCGATTTTAAAGATAATTAGCTAAAATGACTATATTTGTGAAATAAGGTCAGGGGTCATTTTCTATCTAGGAATAGTACAATATTGATAAAAACTAGTATTCTGGGGTATTTTGGGGCAAGGATTCCATTTCCGGTGCTCGTTTGTAAGTGATGTATGGGAAACACTCTGAAATCCAAAACTAATAGTTATTACTTCACCATGCTTGAAAAGTATACACAATTACAAACCACAAAATAAAACCCCTGTTATCATTAAAAAAGAGCCGTTACAACTCGAAAGTGTCAAATTAACGCCAGCGCGAAGAACTAGCGTTCTAGGTCCTATAGTATATCCCCGAATGAAGTGTAAATAAATGCTGTGAAATTTGTTGCTATAATCTTGGAAACATTTTTAAATTTGGTCTTAATACATTACTGATGAGAAAGAGTGATGTTTCTATTTTTTATTTTTGGTCCCAGGGTGCATTTTGGCGATTTTAAAGATAATTAGCTAATTTGCATATTTGTGAAATAAGGTCAGGGGTCATTTTCTATCTAGGAATAGTACAATATTGATAAAAACTAGTATTCTGGGGTATTTTGGGGCAAGGATTCCATTTCCGGTGCTCGTTTGTAAGTGATGTATGGGAAACACTCTGAAATCCAAGATGGCTGCCCCTAATTTGCATATTTATGAATATTATTGACTTTCAGTGGCTACAGCCCCTAATAAGCAATCATTCCGGATTATTATTTGTCAGTTATGTTCTAAGTATGCATTTAAGATATCAGAGATGAGTTGCCATCGTGGCAACCTCTAGCAATGCATATTATTTGCATAATTATGTATTTTACCTAATTTGCATATTCCCCAAAATCGAGTATATTGGGAACCCGGCAAGTAAAAAAGACAAGTAATACCACTTTTCCAAGGTTTTGGGGGGCAGCAGATCCATTTTTGATACGTATTTACCTGTATCACCATGGCATCCATCTCAAATCCAAGATGACTGCTCCCTAAATTACACATGTTATGATACACGACTATATTATTTCGGTTATATTAGATTGATATTATAATGTTTTGACTTTTAATTATTGGAATGAGCAACTAGAATATTTGAATCACAATGTAGTTGTTTGTTTACAGTAAGCAAATCATACTTTTATCAATTAAATGCCGTTTAAGTAGCAAATAGCATTATTTACTTTAAAATGACAATTGCGGCCATCTTGAATTTATGTGGGTTGCCGAGGTGATACAGGTAAATAAGTATCATGAATGGATTCGTTGCCCCCTAAAACCTTGGAAAAGTGGTATTACTTGCCGGGTTCCCAATATACTCGATTTGGGGGAATATGCAAATTAGGTAAAATACATATTTATGCAAATAATATGCATTGCTAGAGGTTGCCATGATGGTAACTCATCTTTAACATCTTAAATACATACCGTATTTACCGGCGTAATCGCCGCATCCGCGTAAACGCCGCATGCGGACTTTGAGCATTGACATTGAAAAAAAAAAGTGGGAGAAAAGTGCGCTAGGAAAACTGGCGATCATGCGCTGCATCCTTAGAACATAACTGACAAATAATAATCCGGAATTATTGCTTATTAGGGCCTGTAGCCACTGAAAATCAATAATATTCATAAATATGCAAATTAGGGGAAGCCATCTTTGATTTCAGAGTGTTTCCCATACAGCACTTACAAACAAGCACCGGAAATGGAATCCTTGCCTCAAAATACCCTAGAATACTAGTTTTTATCAATATTGTACTATTCCTAGATAGAAAATGACCTCTGACCTTATTTCACAAATATGCAAATTAGCTAATTATCTTTAAAATTGCCAAAATGCACCCTGGGACCAAATATAAAAAATGGAAACATCACTTTTTCTCATCAGTAATGTATTTAGACCAAATTAAAAACTGTTTCCAAGATTATAGCAAAACAAATTGCTGCTTTACATAACCTGATAGACTGCTAATACGGGACTGTAGTGCAGTGCGCGGTAATATTACGTGTAGTATGTACATGTATTGCAAGCCCCGTTTGTTCGCCTTTCGTTTCGGAGTCGCGCTAACACACAAAGACAAGTCCATGAGGCGCATATATCACTGCTTTTTTGCGGAATGGAGGGAAAAATCATAATCTTAATCCACCCGATAGTTGGATCACATATTGGAGAGTGAATTGCTGGTAAGTACCGTATCATATGTATGGTTTTAAGCACAATTAGCGTGCACAAACATATTTAGTATCAGTTCTCTATCTGGACGACCTAGATCGCTCGTGACTCGCGCTAGCGTTCTCTAAAAAGTGATGTCCGGACGTCAAACACTTTAATATAATATTTTGAAAGCAAATTGCACAACAATTAGAGCATTTGATTGGGAATTATTATCATTTCCCATGTTTTTTTCGATGATCTTTCATATGAATCTGTTGGAATTTTTTTTTTTTTGGGGGGGGGGGGGGGCACTTCGGAAAATACCAATACTCAACGCTCCCTTTTACATTCAACGAAAGAAAATTACATCTAATATAACTATCTTTACCCTCCATAACTATATATTAACATACAAATATACATGCATTCTTTTCTCCTTAAATTATACAAAATTATAATACACGGGCTAACAAGAGCAAGCTCAAAAATATATAAATTACTCCAAAAGCTGACATATTGGTCGAGGTCCCCAACAACATAGGCAATGCAATCAACATTCACACACACCACACACAACATACACAGTAACTGAACTAAACTAAATTGTAAGATATCTACACTAAACATTGTGTACTAAAAAAGTGTACCAAACACCAACAAAAAAAAAAAAAAACATTTCCGCTACTCCCCTGCCACTCCTGCCACGGATTCGCTATTATTTTGTTATAATTGTTATTATTTTTAAAAAGAGCCGTTTATATGTGATGTTCTTTTTAAACAGTGATTAGATAGAGATAATCAACAACTATTTAAAAACCTCTTTTGTAAATTTTTGAAAATAGGAAGCATTTAACAACAAAATAATTAACAGCTGGTTAAAAATTATCGAATATTTGTGGGGCCCCACATGTACAAATGGTTATGTTTTTGGATATTTCAGCCGTATTTTATCAAATAAAGTTTATTCTGTTTTCTTTATGTGCGTTTAAGAAATTGCATTGCCCAACACATTTCAAAATGTGCATTCCCGTATGGGGCGCCAAGTGTTACCCTAGTTTTCGGTATAAAATCACCTCATTTTGTCACAGAATTCACTCAAAACTGTCTTTTGTAACAAAATTATGTCAAACAATTTATTTTGTTACAAAATGAACTAAAAACAATTATTTTGTAACAAAATTTTATTTTGTTAAAAACTTTTGTAAATACATTTTTTTACAAAATGATTTGTACCGAATTCATTTTGTTACAAAATGATTTGTACCGAATTCATTTTGTTACAAAATTTGTACCGAATTCATTTAGTTACAAAATGATTTGTACCGAATTAGTTTTGTTACAAAATTTGTACCGAATTCATTTTGTTACAAAATGATTTTTACCGAATTCATTTTGTTACAAAATCATTTTTACCGAATTCATTTTGTTACAAAATGATTTGTACCGAATTCATTTTGTTACAAAATTATTTGTACCGAATCCATTTTGTTACAAAATTTGTACCGAATTCATTTTGTTACAAAATGATTTGTACCGAATTAATTTTGTTACAAAATGACTTTTACCGAATTAATTTTGTTACAAAATGATTTTTACCGAATTCATTTTGTTACAAAATGAATACATTTTGTACCGAAAAACCAGGGTAACACTTGGCGCCTTGGGACGCCAAGTGTTACCCTGGTTTTTCGGTAACACTTTGCGCCTTTGGGCGCCAAAATGTTTTTTTTGTGGACGGAATAAATTTCGTACGCGTACTTGCGTCGTGACTGCGGAAATACCCATAGTCTTTCATCAAATCAGTGCCTGTTTTGTCCACTCAAGATTCCTGAGTTTTTGATTCAACTATGGACTAATAACTTATTTTTGTGTGTGTATCTTGTGGAATATGTAACTATCCTGTGATTTATAACTGCAAACCAGAAACCAACATTTTGTACTACAAGGTGATATTTTGAACTCAAGTTGAACTTGCATTTGAATGGACATAAAGGGTGTGTCACTCTACAGCCCCACTTGCTTGTTTTCATGCTGGTAACTATTTACTTTTCTGCTATAATACTGTGGTTCAATTTGAAGCCCTGGACTTTGATTATCTCACTTGTGACTCAACTTGTTAATACTGCATACCTAATAATCACATTTTGATTGATTTATGAGCTGATTTTAACTACAAACTTGAATTTGCTTACAATCAAATGGACTAAAAACATTGAATGACAATGTACAGCCCCACCTGCTTATTTTCCTGTTTGTGATTTGTTATACATTACAATCACTGCCTGCAGTATTTGAACTTCATTCATTTGATTTGAGTAAACTTACTTTATAGAAACCTTACACACACTGATCGTTTTTACAAAACACACGCACACCTATAAATGAACATGAATATGGAAACCAGAGGAATTACAAAGCAGAAACAGAAATCTGAGAAGATTTCTGCATCCAGCTCTGCTGCATCCAGTTCTACAACATCCAATTCTACATCATCCCTGCCAACACCATCTGATACCTCTGGTGATGCTGCCCTGCTAAATCACATTGAGAATGCTGTAGCCAAAGCTATGGAGAGGGAAAGGAAGAACTTTGACCAATATATGGAGAGGAGAGAAGAGCAATTCAGGGACATCATCGACCAGAAGCTGTCCTCACTGCACGACCTGGAGGTGTCGATAGACAACAAATTCCGTGACCTGCAACAATGCCAGGAGAAGCTCCAGTTGACATCAGGGAAGGTTGATGACCTTTCCTTCCGCCTGAACCTTCAGGAACAATACTCCCGACGGAACAACATCCGGATCCTGGGTGTTAAAGATTCGCCAAATGAAGTCACCGACGAAAAGGTGTGCGAAGTCGCATCAAGCATCGGGATCAAAATCACCCCACTTGATATTGATAGGTCCCATCGAATTGGGCCTAGGAAGCAGCTACAAGAGCCTGGTTCCAGCTACGCCAATGCCGCTCAGAAGCATCCAAAATCATCGCCATCCCCAATAATAGTGAAACTACTATCGTACAAGACGAAGCACCTATTCATGATAAACAGACGCAAACTAAAAGGAACAGGAGTTGTAGTTGTCGAAGACCTGACCAAACCAAACAGCGACCTCCTGTTCCAAACGTCAAGACACAGCAAGGTGAGCGCATCGTGGACCATAGATGGGAGAGTTTTCGCAGCTGTGAAAGCTACAAATGGCAAGGAAACAAGAAAACTGATAACAGCAATCGCAGATCTCAAATCCCTGTGATATTCTGATCGTTGTGCTGAACAATAAGGTGAACACCTTTCCTTAATTTTAAACCTGTAGTTATGAGTAAAAAGTTTTTATCATGGTTTCTGGTTTCTTTGTTTCTTTGTCAAGTTTTGAACTTTCATCCTTTTTTGTTTGTATTTGTTAGTTAAATAATATAGAAGTAATAAGTGTATTCAAAAGAAAGGTAAAAAAAATATTAAAGAAATACTGTATGAGGGAAACATTGTTGAAGATAAAAATGTGATTGCTCAAATTTGTAATGATTACTTTGTAAGTATTGGTTGCAAATTACAGGATGATGTTCCGTGTTCAAATGTCCATTATATGACCTTTTTAAAAAATAATGAGAAAACTGCATTTTTTACTCCGGTGACACCCAAAGAAGTAATTGAAATTGTTTGTGATTTAAAAAGTAAATCTAGCTCTGGTTTCGATAATGTAGACATTTCTATTGTAAAGCGCGTTATTCATATTATTTGTGAGCCACTTTGTAAAATATTTAACTTATCTTTAGAAAAGGGTATATTTCCAGACAAAATGAAAGTGGCCAAAGTGATACCAGTTTTTAAGGGTGGAATGGATAACGACGTTAGTAATTATAGACCCATATCAGTACTTCCTGTGTTTTCAAAAATTTTAGAAAAAGCATTTTATAATAGACTTTTATGTTTTTTGAATGAGTGCAATATTATATCAGATCATCAGTATGGCTTTAGGCCAGGACATTCCACTTCTTCAGCTTTATCTGAATTTATTTATAAAGTTACTAATTGTTTTGATAAAAAAGAAGTTATGTTGGGATTATTTCTTGATCTCAGCAAGGCATTTGACACTTTGGATCACACAATTTTATTAAATAAACTTAAACATTATGGAATTAGGGGTGTTTTGCTGGATTGGTGTCAAAGTTATTTATCTGAGCGCAAACAATATGTTTTGGTTGGAAAATGTGAATCTCAAATGCAGGCTTTTAGTTGTGGAGTGCCCCAAGGCTCAATTTTAGGCCCTTTGCTTTTTTTAATATATATGAACGATATTTACAATGTCTCTGATGATCTTCATTTTATTCAATTTGCAGATGACACCAGTGTGTTCATGTCCGGTAAAGATCCTTGTACACTATATAATAAATTTAATTTTGAATTAGTAAATCTTTCTCAGTGGTTATTTGCTAACAAATTAGTTTTAAATGTTAAGAAGACAAATTATATGATATTCACAAAGAGACATATAAATATAGATTGTGAAGTCAAATTGGGAAATGAAAGTATTAAATGTGTTTCATCTCTCAAATTTTTAGGGGTTATTATTGACAATAAATTATCGTGGCATGAACACATTGGTGTCGTCTGTAATAAGGTTTCTAAAGGTGTTGGAATATTATATAGATTACGCCAATTACCTCATTATATATTACAAACTCTGTACAGTGCAATAATTCTTCCATATTTAAATTATTGCAATATAGCGTGGTGCAATGCTTCTGATACTTATGTAAATAGATTATTTTTATTGCAAAAGAAAGCCGTCCGGATAATGTCCAGCTCTGCTTATCTTGCCCACACAAAGCCTCTCTTTGCCAAAATGAAGATTTTAAATGTATTTGATTTGAATAATTATAATATTGCAATATTTATGTATTTATGTTCTAAAGACAAATTGCCTCATTTAATATCTTCTTATTTCTATTTGAATCAAGATGTTCATGAATATAATACAAGGTCATCAACAAATTATCATCTTCCTCTGGTGAAATCCAATGTTTCAAAAGATTCCCTTTTCTATAAGGGACCAATTATTTGGAATCACATTGAAAATGAAATTAGAAACAGCCCCTCTGTGAACTCCTTTAAACGTAAATATAAATTAGTGCTTTTGGCAAATGCCGCTAACCAGTGAATATTAGTACGGTAACCTGGCATATATGTATGTGTATGTGTGTGTGTGTGTGTGTGTGTGTGTGTGTGCGTCTGTCCGTGTGTGTTTCTCTTTACTTTATGTGTCTACTCGAAACAGTATTCATTTTTGAATTTACATTGTAACTGATTAATTTGCATGTTTCTCTCAGGGGACAACCTCGATAAGCTTATTGTTTGCTTTTGTTGTCCCCACCACATAATTTACTATTATTTAGTTTGATGTATAACAAACTACCTGTATTTTACTGTGAATGTACACATGAATTGTATTTTAAATTGTGGAAATAAAATGAACTGAACTGAACTCATTTTCATTCTGTTCACGGAATTATAGTCCGTGTATTTATTTTTGTGTCCGCGGAATGCACATTTTTTCTGACTCGACTCGACTGATACTTCAGATTTCCGAGACTCCACAAGCTGTATTTTTATCCAACATTTTCCAGAATTAACTGTTAGACTGAACAGAATCAACTCATTGATGATTGGCAAGAAATAAAGAAGGTACGTACCGTAGTTACTGAGTAAGCCTAACATTTAACTTCATAAAAGGAAAGTTTCAAACACAAAGCTGCAAAGCAAGGCAAAGACTACCGTAGCATTCACGTACGTATGTGCACGTTGTTATATACAACGCACGTATGGAAAGACGATGACCGCTGCATTGCCGGCACAAATCAGCAATCGTACCGCTAGACATTGTGTCAGAACTCAATCTAGATTTCCGAGTCTCCACAACCACAAGCTGTATTTTTGTCCATCATTTTCAAGAATTGTATTAAATGTTAAGTCTTACATCTATTTCACATGTTTAAATGTAATTTCATAATCTGATAATAAATAAATGACCGAGTTTGTTGCTCATAAAGATGTGACGGCGTGAGTGAGTTCCGCACACTCATTGATTTAGATTCATGCTGGAATTTGCGTAACAAGCTAGCAACGGCGAAGAATAGCCACGACACTAGCAGGGTTGCCAGATCGCGGCTAGTCTGCAAGACTCTTTACGTTTTACGGCCAAATTCGGCCAAACTTTTTTTTGTCACGGCCAACTTTTACGGCCAGATTGTATTTAACCTAAAAAAAGCAGTATATAAATTTAGGTATACCCCCATGCAAAATCTCTAAAAATTCGCACACTGTCTATATACATTTCCCAATGTTTAAATAATGCCTATACTTGATTTAACAGTTCTTAGTAAGAAAACGGCAAGATTTAGAAGAAAAAAGGAAAACAAGTTTAGATATAAAATACACTCGGGTCTGATCTATGTCATGGCCAAGGGAAATAGGTCTAATAGAAATAGTTATGTCAAATTTGTACGTGCTGGTCACGTGAATAGGGGTATGGGAGTTTAGGCGTACCATTATCTCCCACAAATAATATTCTTATAAATGAACACGTTTAGTAGTCCACTCTATCAACAAATTCACACAAATATGTTTCCAGAAAAAATATATACAAAAACGCATTGATAACCATTCTTAAGCATGTGTTCATGTGTCTGAATTACGAACAAGACTAATTTGTCCAGATCGAGCGCGTGTCTCTATCAACGCGCTCTGTCCGTACCGTACGTACAGATCGAGCGAACGAATCGTCCAGGATTCTCTCCAAATACGCGTGAATAGCATTGGCGCACTGCACTCACAAATGTTTGGCCCGTTCTCGCTCGCATGGCAAATGATAGGAATGTTGTACACATTATTTCAAGTTTTATTACATTTTAAAGTAGCTTTTTAGGTTATATTTTCTGTTTAATTATGAAAACGGCCAGAAATGAAAATTCACGGCCAGATTTTCTTTTTACGGCCAAAATTCGGCCAAATTTGTTTGGCCGTGAAGTTATTTTTTTTTCACGGCCAAACTAAATTTTATTCGGCCAGATTTCTGGAATCTGGCCGAATAAAGGCCAAATGGCAACCCTGGTCACTAGACAAGGCTAAACTCCCAATAGATCTAGAGTCGCGCTCAGATTGTTAATTTTATATTTAGAAAATTAGACAAAATTACGAAAAGTTGTTTGTGAGTTATGTATAGAAATACATATCTAATTTTCTTAAAACAAAGCGTGTATGTCGGTATTTCCTTCCACGGTCGATATAAATTGCAAGCAATATGCGGCTGTCCGAATTTTTCCAAAATTTGATTTTTTTTTCTCCTAACTTCAGAAAGTTGTAGCTTGAAAACTGATATTTAAGAGTTGCAACTGTGAAATGAGATGATGAAAATATAAACAAAGAACATTACATCCATGAAATCAAAATTGATGTATATTTATGTAAAACAACGTGCACATACGTACGTGAACGCTACGGTAGTCTTTGCCTTGCTTTGCAGCTTTATGTTTTAAACTTTCCTTTTATGAAGTTAAATGTTAGGCTTACTCAGTAACTACGGTACGTACCTTCTTTATTTCTTGCCAATATAAACAATGAGTTGATTCTGTTCAGTCTAATTCTGGAAATTGATGGATAAAAATACAGCTTGTGGAGTCTCGGAAATCTGAAATATCAGTCGAGTCGAGTCAGAAAAAAAAGGTGCATTCCGCGGACACAAAAATAAATGCACGGACTATAATTCTGTGAAAAGAATGAAAATGAGTACGCGTACGAAATTTATTCCGTCCACAAAAAAAAACATTTTGTATTACAGAATGAATTCGGTACACAGAATGAAAATGAGTACGCGTACGAAATTTATTCCGTTCACAAAAAAAAACATTTTGTATTAGTACAGAATGAATTCGGCACGAAGTCATTTTGTAACAAAATAAATTGTTTAACATAATTTTGTTACAAAAGACAGTTTTGAGTGTATTCTGTGACAAAAAGGTGATTTTATACCGGAACACCAGGGTAACACTTGGCGCCTCAAGTCGCCAAGTGTTACCGAAAAAAACAGGGTAACACTAAAGTGTTACCCTGGTTTTTCGGTACAAAATATATTAGGTACAAAGTCATTTTGTAACAAAATTAATTCGGTAAAAATCATTTTGTAACAAAATTAATTAGGTACAAATCATTTTGTAACAAAATGAATTCGGTAAAAATCATTTTGTAACAAAATTAATTAGGTAAAAGTCATTTTGTAACAAAATTAATTCGGTACATATCATTTTTGTAACAAAATGAATTCGGTACAAATTTTGTAACAGAATGGATTCGGTACAAATCATTTTGTAACAAAATGAATTCGGTACAAATTATTTTGTAACAAAATGAATTCGGTAAAAATGATTTTGTAACAAAACGAATTCGGTACAAATCATTTTGTAACAAAATGAATTCGGTACAAGTTTTGTAACAAAATGAATTCGGTACAAATCATTTTGTAACAAAATGAATTCGGTACAAATCATTTTGTAACAAAATTAATTCGGTACAAATAATTTTGTAACAAAATGAATTCGGTACAAATCATTTTGTAACAAAATTTATTTTGTTACAAAAGTTTTTAACAAAATAAAATTTTGTTACAAAATAATTGTTTTTAGTTCATTTTGTAACAAAATAAATTGTTTGACATAATTTTGTTACAAAAGACAGTTTTGAGTGAATTCTGTGACAAAATGAGGTAATTTTATACCGAAAAACTAGGGTAACACTTGACGCCCCATATTCTCGCAACCACAATGAAGCTTGTAATAGGAATTAATAATAATCTTGATGATAAACAACTTTCCTCGCGAAGGGCGCGGCGAAAACCAGGTTTTCAGTCTTTTTACAAATTAAAAACAAATTTTGTTGAAGGATTATTATTGCTACAGTCAAACCTGCTAATGCGACCACCTGTCTATATCGACCATCTGCTCATAACGACCGCTCTCCGGTTCTCCCCTGACAAATCATGTGTTAAACGACCTGCGTTATGCGACCACCTGCCTAAAGTGACGAGCGACCACCCCATTTGGGTCCCGACGCACGTAATAAAGTCCAGTTTCGGGAAAGTAGTAGTCCAGAATTGGACTGTGGGAATTTATTTATCTGGACTAGGAAAGTAGCCGAATACATCTATATTGATCAGTACTGTTGAATATGTATTGAAATAGGGCTTGTGTGGTAAAATCCGAACCTAAACATCGTTAAATACAGAAATATCGGAAGAAATCCAATATCCGCCTGTGAAATTCATAAATCTACCGAGCGCTCAGAGCTCTCAGCGCCGCTAGCGCTGGGGGAGATATCGACAAGCTAGGGACAAGCCCGTATAGCGAACACCGCGTGTACATCTCGTGGTCGTAATACACGTAGCGTATGGGCGATTCCGCTTTGGCGATATCTATCCCGACGTAGATAAATTTATAATTTTGTAAAATATATCAATTAGTAGGCGGTTTCTTGGCCAAATTTGGATAATCCTATATTAGTACAATTACATTATTTCACATTATTGGTAATAAGAGCTTCCATTTCATTTTTTGAGAGGGGGGCGTTTCCAAAACTGGCCTTTACCTTTAACCTGTGTATAGCGACCCAAAAATGAGCGCCTGAGCGATCAAGGCAAGGGCGTCGATTTCTTCTCGCCATTGGGGGGAATGATTCGTCATTTTGACCATCTCTGGCGAGAGAGCGAAGCGACAACCCAGCAGCGTGCCCGGGTTTTTATGGCTGAGGGGAGGAAGGGGGGGGGGGGGGGGGGCAAAGCTTTTGAATTCAGCTGTTTAGAAATTGGAAGATTATTAAGTGCACATTGCAAGAATCGTGTTATGAGCTGGGCTTTGTCCAGTATGAACTTTAGCCTGATATATACATATATTGCAAGTATTCTGATGGAACCCTGAATAGCATCAGTCATGGGAAACCCACATTAGGAAACTTGCCCCCGAAAGCTTTCCGAAGCAAGGATTAAATTCCAGATATAAAGATGTTGTATATATGTACATAATGTTATACATGTATTATAAAGTTAACTATTCTTTAGTTAATTGGCTTTTGAATTAGCTGTTTAGAGAATGGAAGATTATTAAGTGCACATTGCAAGCATCCTTTTGGGGGTCCAGGGGGCGAAGCCCCCGGAAGCTTTGGGATTTGTAATATTCAGAAATACAATTCTGGCCAATCGACCTTGCCCGTTATTGACCAATTAGGAACGTACTCGCTCATGCGAGGTAGTGCGTTTGGAGCCATACGAGAGTATAAAACACGATTGCTTACATTAGTAGATTTAGTATTTAGTATTTGAATTGAATCATAAATTTCTTGGTATATTGTTTGATAGTAAACTTACATGGCATCCTCATGTAGAAAATGTTATAAAGAGATGCAAAAATAAAATAAATATATTGAGATGTCTTTCAGGGATAAAATGGGGCAGCTCCTCAAAGTCCTTGCTGATGGTATATCGTGCATATATTAGATCATTATTGGACTATGGGTGCGAGGCATACGATGGTGCCTCTGAGAGTGTTAAGAAAGGATTGAATACTATTCAATATCAATCGTTAAAGGGCAATGAAACCCAAGCCAAATGTTGCTTTCATAGTCTTGAAGAGATTAAGAAGAATAATCTCTGAAAATTAGAGCATAATCGGGTAAGAAACAAGAACACTACGGCTCTTTGAAGATGTCCATTTATTCCTATGGGGGACTCAAATTGGCAACGCACTCTGATAAGTGTGTGGACAATTACTCCCCATATGTTTTGTACACAAATGTTCCCATTTTTACAGTTTTCTTCATAGTCACATTTTTCCACTCCCCCAACTCATGATATGTTATGTATAAAAGCATTCTACATAACATATGTTGAACTCGAACGAAGGGTAAACATAAACTTTGAGAAAATTTAACAAAACTAAAATTTTGTGTACAAAATGTATGGGGAGTTGTCCACAACTTTGCCAGAGTGCGTTGCCAATTTGAGTCACTCAAAGAAATACATGGCTCTTTTTAAAGAGCCATAGTTTTCTTATTTCTTGACCGATTGTGCTCAAATTTTCAGAGACTATTCATTATATTTAGTGTCTTATAGTGCATACAACAATTTGTCTGGATTTCATTGTCCTTTAAGGATTTGTATGGGAGCCCTCCCACTCACGCCTTTAGACGCACTTCAAGCAGAATCAGGAGAAGCACCACTTGATTTAAGAAGGCAAATGTTAGTAGATAAACTTAAATGTTCAATAAGTAGAATAAAGTTTCACCCTTTATTACTACATATTCAACCTTGTTGGCAGTTTGAGTACTTACAAACGAAGGCCTGTAATAAACCTTTTGGATATAGAACTTTGGAAATAAAGACAGAGGACGTGGAATTCCTCTCTGTTCACCATGTACCACCATGGACACTTGCCGTCCCAAACATTTCTTTAGAACTAAAACAATATATAAATATAAATGATAATCCACACTATATGTTACAATATAGTAAAGAAGTAATACAAACTAAATGGCATTCTGAACTCCATATATTCACAGACGGTTCGCACGTCCCTGGACAGGTCACTTCATCAGCAGGCTTTTGGGTTCCAGCATTCTCTTATAAAGAAAGTAAACGACTCTCATACTCTTCATCATCGTTCGAAGCAGAATTAGCCGCAATTATATTAGCTTTAACATGGGTGGACCAATTAGATAACTTGCATGTTGGTGTTGTAATATTGAGCCCTAACCCTAACCCTAACCCTAACTATTCTTTAGTTAATTGGCATTTGAATTAGCTGTTTAGAGAATGGAAGATTATTAAGTGCACATTGCAAGCATCCTTTTGGGGGTGCAGGGGGCGAAGCCCCCGGAAGCTTTGGGATTTGTAATATTCAGAAATACAATTCTGGCCAATCGACCTTGCCCGTTATTGACCAATTAGGAACGTACTCGCTCATGCGAGGTAGTGCGTTTGGAGCCATACGAGAGTATAAAACACGATTGCTTACATTAGTAGATTTAGTATTTAGTATTTGAATTGAATCATAAATTTCTTGGTATATTGTTTGATAGTAAACTTACATGGCATCCTCATGTAGAAAATGTTATAAAGAGATGCAAAAATAAAATAAATATATTGAGATGTCTTTCAGGGACAAAATGGGGCAGCTCCTCAAAGTCCTTGCTGATGGTATATCGTGCATATATTAGATCATTATTGGACTATGGGTGCGAGGCATACGATGGTGCCTCTGAGAGTGTTAAGAAAGGATTGAATACTATTCAATATCAATCGTTAAAGGGCAATGAAACCCAAGCCAAATGTTGCTTTCATAGTCTTGAAGAGATTAAGAAGAATAATCTCTGAAAATTAGAGCATAATCGGGTAAGAAACAAGAACACTACGGCTCTTTGAAGATGTCCATTTATTCCTATGGGGGACTCAAATTGGCAACGCACTCTGATAAGTGTGTGGACAATTACTCCCCATATGTTTTGTACACAAATGTTCCCATTTTTACAGTTTTCTTCATAGTCACATTTTTCCACTCCCCCAACTCATGATATGTTATGTATAAAAGCATTCTACATAACATATGTTGAACTCGAACGAAGGGTAAACATAAACTTTGAGAAAATTTAACAAAACTAAAATTGTGTGTACAAAATGTATGGGGAGTTGTCCACAACTTTGCCAGAGTGCGTTGCCAATTTGAGTCACTCAAAGAAATACATGGCTCTTTTTAAAGAGCCATAGTTTTCTTATTTCTTGACCGATTGTGCTCAAATTTTCAGAGACTATTCATTATATTTAGTGTCTTATAGTGCATACAACAATTTGTCTGGATTTCATTGTCCTTTAAGGATTTGTATGGGAGCCCTCCCACTCACGCCTTTAGACGCACTTCAAGCAGAATCAGGAGAAGCACCACTTGATTTAAGAAGGCAAATGTTAGTAGATAAACTTAAATGTTCAATAAGTAGAATAAAGTTTCACCCTTTATTACTACATATTCAACCTTGTTGGCAGTTTGAGTACTTACAAACGAAGGCCTGTAATAAACCTTTTGGATATAGAACTTTGGAAATAAAGACAGAGGACGTGGAATTCCTCTCTGTTCACCATGTACCACCATGGACACTTGCCGTCCCAAACATTTCTTTAGAACTAAAACAATATATAAATATAAATGATAATCCACACTATATGTTACAATATAGTAAAGAAGTAATACAAACTAAATGGCATTCTGAACTCCATATATTCACAGACGGTTCGCACGTCCCTGGACAGGTCACTTCATCAGCAGGCTTTTGGGTTCCAGCATTCTCTTATAAAGAAAGTAAACGACTCTCATACTCTTCATCATCGTTCGAAGCAGAATTAGCCGCAATTATATTAGCTTTAACATGGGTGGACCAATTAGATAACTTGCATGTTGGTGTTGTAATATTGAGCCCTAACCCTAACCCTAACCCTAACTATTCTTTAGTTAATTGGCATTTGAATTAGCTGTTTAGAGAATGGAAGATTATTAAGTGCACATTGCAAGCATCCTTTTGGGGGTGCAGGGGGCGAAGCCCCCGGAAGCTTTGGGATTTGTAATATTCAGAAATACAATTCTGGCCAATCGACCTTGCCCGTTATTGACCAATTAGGAACGTACTCGCTCATGCGAGGTAGTGCGTTTGGAGCCATACGAGAGTATAAAACACGATTGCTTACATTAGTAGATTTAGTATTTAGTATTTGAATTGAATCATAAATTTCTTGGTATATTGTTTGATAGTAAACTTACATGGCATCCTCATGTAGAAAATGTTATAAAGAGATGCAAAAATAAAATAAATATATTGAGATGTCTTTCAGGGACAAAATGGGGCAGCTCCTCAAAGTCCTTGCTGATGGTATATCGTGCATATATTAGATCATTATTGGACTATGGGTGCGAGGCATACGATGGTGCCTCTGAGAGTGTTAAGAAAGGATTGAATACTATTCAATATCAATCGTTAAAGGGCAATGAAACCCAAGCCAAATGTTGCTTTCATAGTCTTGAAGAGATTAAGAAGAATAATCTCTGAAAATTAGAGCATAATCGGGTAAGAAACAAGAACACTACGGCTCTTTGAAGATGTCCATTTATTCCTATGGGGGACTCAAATTGGCAACGCACTCTGATAAGTGTGTGGACAATTACTCCCCATATGTTTTGTACACAAATGTTCCCATTTTTACAGTTTTCTTCATAGTCACATTTTTCCACTCCCCCAACTCATGATATGTTATGTATAAAAGCATTCTACATAACATATGTTGAACTCGAACGAAGGGTAAACATAAACTTTGAGAAAATTTAACAAAACTACAATTTTGTGTACAAAATGTATGGGGAGTTGTCCACAACTTTGCCAGAGTGCGTTGCCAATTTGAGTCACTCAAAGAAATACATGGCTCTTTTTAAAGAGCCATAGTTTTCTTATTTCTTGACCGATTGTGCTCAAATTTTCAGAGACTATTCATTATATTTAGTGTCTTATAGTGCATACAACAATTTGTCTGGATTTCATTGTCCTTTAAGGATTTGTATGGGAGCCCTCCCACTCACGCCTTTAGACGCACTTCAAGCAGAATCAGGAGAAGCACCACTTGATTTAAGAAGGCAAATGTTAGTAGATAAACTTAAATGTTCAATAAGTAGAATAAAGTTTCACCCTTTATTACTACATATTCAACCTTGTTGGCAGTTTGAGTACTTACAAACGAAGGCCTGTAATAAACCTTTTGGATATAGAACTTTGGAAATAAAGACAGAGGACGTGGAATTCCTCTCTGTTCACCATGTACCACCATGGACACTTGCCGTCCCAAACATTTCTTTAGAACTAAAACAATATATAAATATAAATGATAATCCACACTATATGTTACAATATAGTAAAGAAGTAATACAAACTAAATGGCATTCTGAACTCCATATATTCACAGACGGTTCGCACGTCCCTGGACAGGTCACTTCATCAGCAGGCTTTTGGGTTCCAGCATTCTCTTATAAAGAAAGTAAACGACTCTCATACTCTTCATCATCGTTCGAAGCAGAATTAGCCGCAATTATATTAGCTTTAACATGGGCGGACCAATTAGATAACTTGCATGTTGGTGTTGTAATATTGAGCCCTAACCCTAACCCTAACCCTAACTATTCTTTAGTTAATTGGCATTTGAATTAGCTGTTTAGAGAATGGAAGATTATTAAGTGCACATTGCAAGCATCCTTTTGGGGGTGCAGGGGGCGAAGCCCCCGGAAGCTTTGGGATTTGTAATATTCAGAAATACAATTCTGGCCAATCGACCTTGCCCGTTATTGACCAATTAGGAACGTACTCGCTCATGCGAGGTAGTGCGTTTGGAGCCATACGAGGGTATAAAACACGATTGCTTACATTAGTAGATTTAGTATTTAGTATTTGAATTGAATCATAAATTTCTTGGTATATTGTTTGATAGTAAACTTACATGGCATCCTCATGTAGAAAATTTTATAAAGAGATGCAAAAATAAAATAAATATATTGAGATGTCTTTCAGGGACAAAATGGGGCAGCTCCTCAAAGTCCTTGCTGATGGTATATTGTGCATATATTAGATCATTATTGGACTATGGGTGCGAGGCATACGATGGTGCCTCTGAGAGTGTTAAGAAAGGATTGAATACTATTCAATATCAATCGTTAAAGGGCAATGAAACCCAAGCCAAATGTTGCTTTCATAGTCTTGAAGAGATTAAGAAGAATAATCTCTGAAAATTAGAGCATAATCGGGTAAGAAACAAGAACACTACGGCTCTTTGAAGATGTCCATTTATTCCTATGGGGGACTCAAATTGGCAACGCACTCTGATAAGTGTGTGGACAATTACTCCCCATATGTTTTGTACACAAATGTTCCCATTTTTACAGTTTTCTTCATAGTCACATTTTTCCACTCCCCCAACTCATGATATGTTATGTATAAAAGCATTCTACATAACATATGTTGAACTCGAACGAAGGGTAAACATAAACTTTGAGAAAATTTAACAAAACTAAAATTTTGTGTACAAAATGTATGGGGAGTTGTCCACAACTTTGCCAGAGTGCGTTGCCAATTTGAGTCACTCAAAGAAATACATGGCTCTTTTTAAAGAGCCATAGTTTTCTTATTTCTTGACCGATTGTGCTCAAATTTTCAGAGACTATTCATTATATTTAGTGTCTTATAGTGCATACAACAATTTGTCTGGATTTCATTGTCCTTTAAGGATTTGTATGGGAGCCCTCCCACTCACGCCTTTAGACGCACTTCAAGCAGAATCAGAAGAAGCACCACTTGATTTAAGAAGGCAAATGTTAGTAGATAAACTTAAATGTTCAATAAGTAGAATAAAGTTTCACCCTTTATTACTACATATTCAACCTTGTTGGCAGTTTGAGTACTTACAAACGAAGACCTGTAATAAACCTTTTGGATATAGAACTTTGGAAATAAAGACAGAGGACGTGGAATTCCTCTCTGTTCACCATGTACCACCATGGACACTTGCCGTCCCAAACATTTCTTTAGAACTAAAACAATATATAAATATAAATGATAATCCACACTATATGTTACAATATAGTAAAGAAGTAATACAAACTAAATGGCATTCTGAACTCCATATATTCACAGACGGTTCGCACGTCCCTGGACAGGTCACTTCATCAGCAGGCTTTTGGGTTCCAGCATTCTCTTATAAAGAAAGTAAACGACTCTCATACTCTTCATCATCGTTCGAAGCAGAATTAGCCGCAATTATATTAGCTTTAACATGGGCGGACCAATTAGATAACTTGCATGTTGGTGTTGTAATATTGAGCCCTAACCCTAACCCTAACCCTAACTATTCTTTAGTTAATTGGCATTTGAATTAGCTGTTTAGAGAATGGAAGATTATTAAGTGCACATTGCAAGCATCCTTTTGGGGGTGCAGGGGGCGAAGCCCCCGGAAGCTTTGGGATTTGTAATATTCAGAAATACAATTCTGGCCAATCGACCTTGCCCGTTATTGACCAATTCGGAACGTACTCGCTCATGCGAGGTAGTGCGTTTGGAGCCATACGAGAGTATAAAACACGATTGCTTACATTAGTAGATTTAGTATTTAGTATTTGAATTGAATCATAAATTTCTTGGTATATTGTTTGATAGTAAACTTACATGGCATCCTCATGTAGAAAATTTTATAAAGAGATGCAAAAATAAAATAAATATATTGAGATGTCTTTCAGGGACAAAATGGGGCAGCTCCTCAAAGTCCTTGCTGATGGTATATTGTGCATATATTAGATCATTATTGGACTATGGGTGCGAGGCATACGATGGTGCCTCTGAGAGTGTTAAGAAAGGATTGAATACTATTCAATATCAATCGTTAAAGGGCAATGAAACCCAAGCCAAATGTTGCTTTCATAGTCTTGAAGAGATTAAGAAGAATAATCTCTGAAAATTAGAGCATAATCGGGTAAGAAACAAGAACACTACGGCTCTTTGAAGATGTCCATTTATTCCTATGGGGGACTCAAATTGGCAACGCACTCTGATAAGTGTGTGGACAATTACTCCCCATATGTTTTGTACACAAATGTTCCCATTTTTACAGTTTTCTTCATAGTCACATTTTTCCACTCCCCCAACTCATGATATGTTATGTATAAAAGCATTCTACATAACATATGTTGAACTCGAACGAAGGGTAAACATAAACTTTGAGAAAATTTAACAAAACTACAATTTTGTGTACAAAATGTATGGGGAGTTGTCCACAACTTTGCCAGAGTGCGTTGCCAATTTGAGTCACTCAAAGAAATACATGGCTCTTTTTAAAGAGCCATAGTTTTCTTATTTCTTGACCGATTGTGCTCAAATTTTCAGAGACTATTCATTATATTTAGTGTCTTATAGTGCATACAACAATTTGTCTGGATTTCATTGTCCTTTAAGGATTTGTATGGGAGCCCTCCCACTCACGCCTTTAGACGCACTTCAAGCAGAATCAGGAGAAGCACCACTTGATTTAAGAAGGAAAATGTTAGTAGATAAACTTAAATGTTCAATAAGTAGAATAAAGTTTCACCCTTTATTACTACATATTCAACCTTGTTGGCAGTTTGAGTACTTACAAACGAAGGCCTGTAATAAACCTTTTGGATATAGAACTTTGGAAATAAAGACAGAGGACGTGGAATTCCTCTCTGTTCACCATGTACCACCATGGACACTTGCCGTCCCAAACATTTCTTTAGAACTAAAACAATATATAAATATAAATGATAATCCACACTATATGTTACAATATAGTAAAGAAGTAATACAAACTAAATGGCATTCTGAACTCCATATATTCACAGACGGTTCGCACGTCCCTGGACAGGTCACTTCATTAGCAGGCTTTTGGGTTCCAGCATTCTCTTATAAAGAAAGTAAACGACTCTCATACTCTTCATCATCGTTCGAAGCAGAATTAGCCGCAATTATATTAGCTTTAACATGGGTGGACCAATTAGATAACTTGCATGTTGGTGTTGTAATATTGAGCCCTAACCCTAACCCTAACCCTAACTATTCTTTAGTTAATTGGCATTTGAATTAGCTGTTTAGAGAATGAAAGATTATTAAGTGCACATTGCAAGCATCCTTTTGGGGGTGCAGGGGGCGAAGCCCCCGGAAGCTTTGGGATTTGTAATATTCAGAAATACAATTCTGGCCAATCGACCTTGCCCGTTATTGACCAATTAGGAACGTACTCGCTCATGCGAGGTAGTGCGTTTGGAGCCATACGAGAGTATAAAACACGATTGCTTACATTAGTAGATTTAGTATTTAGTATTTGAATTGAATCATAAATTTCTTGGTATATTGTTTGATAGTAAACTTACATGGCATCCTCATGTAGAAAATTTTATAAAGAGATGCAAAAATAAAATAAATATATTGAGATGTCTTTCAGGGACAAAATGGGGCAGCTCCTCAAAGTCCTTGCTGATGGTATATTGTGCATATATTAGATCATTATTGGACTATGGGTGCGAGGCATACGATGGTGCCTCTGAGAGTGTTAAGAAAGGATTGAATACTATTCAATATCAATCGTTAAAGGGCAATGAAACCCAAGCCAAATGTTGCTTTCATAGTCTTGAAGAGATTAAGAAGAATAATCTCTGAAAATTAGAGCATAATCGGGTAAGAAACAAGAACACTACGGCTCTTCGAAGATGTCCATTTATTCCTATGGGGAACTCAAATTGGCAACGCACTCTGATAAGTGTGTGGACAACTCCCCATATGTTTTGTACACAAATGTTCCCATTTTTACAGTTTTCTTCATAGTCACATTTTTCCACTCCCCCAACTCATGATATGTTATGTATAAAAGCATTCTACATAACATATGTTGAACTCGAACGAAGGGTAAACATAAACTTTGAGAAAATTTAACAAAACTAAAATTTTGTGTACAAAATGTATGGGGAGTTGTCCACAACTTTGCCAGAGTGCGTTGCCAATTTGAGTCACTCAAAGAAATACATGGCTCTTTTTAAAGAGCCATAGTTTTCTTATTTCTTGACCGATTGTGCTCAAATTTTCAGAGACTATTCATTATATTTAGTGTCTTATAGTGCATACAACAATTTGTCTGGATTTCATTGTCCTTTAAGGATTTGTATGGGAGCCCTCCCACTCACGCCTTTAGACGCACTTCAAGCAGAATCAGGAGAAGCACCACTTGATTTAAGAAGGAAAATGTTAGTAGATAAACTTAAATGTTCAATAAGTAGAATAAAGTTTCACCCTTTATTACTACATATTCAACCTTGTTGGCAGTTTGAGTACTTACAAACGAAGGCCTGTAATAAACCTTTTGGATATAGAACTTTGGAAATAAAGACAGAGGACGTGGAATTCCTCTCTGTTCACCATGTACCACCATGGACACTTGCCGTCCCAAACATTTCTTTAGAACTAAAACAATATATAAATATAAATGATAATCCACACTATATGTTACAATATAGTAAAGAAGTAATACAAACTAAATGGCATTCTGAACTCCATATATTCACAGACGGTTCGCACGTCCCTGGACAGGTCACTTCATCAGCAGGCTTTTGGGTTCCAGCATTCTCTTATAAAGAAAGTAAACGACTCTCATACTCTTCATCATCGTTCGAAGCAGAATTAGCCGCAATTATATTAGCTTTAACATGGGTGGACCAATTAGATAACTTGCATGTTGGTGTTGTAATATTGAGCCCTAACCCTAACCCTAACCCTAACTATTCTTTAGTTAATTGGCATTTGAATTAGCTGTTTAGAGAATGGAAGATTATTAAGTGCACATTGCAAGCATCCTTTTGGGGGTGCAGGGGGCGAAGCCCCCGGAAGCTTTGGGATTTGTAATATTCAGAAATACAATTCTGGCCAATCGACCTTGCCCGTTATTGACCAATTAGGAACGTACTCGCTCATGCGAGGTAGTGCGTTTGGAGCCATACGAGAGTATAAAACACGATTGCTTACATTAGTAGATTTAGTATTTAGTATTTGAATTGAATCATAAATTTCTTGGTATATTGTTTGATAGTAAACTTACATGGCATCCTCATGTAGAAAATTTTATAAAGAGATGCAAAAATAAAATAAATATATTGAGATGTCTTTCAGGGACAAAATGGGGCAGCTCCTCAAAGTCCTTGCTGATGGTATATTGTGCATATATTAGATCATTATTGGACTATGGGTGCGAGGCATACGATGGTGCCTCTGAGAGTGTTAAGAAAGGATTGAATACTATTCAATATCAATCGTTAAAGGGCAATGAAACCCAAGCCAAATGTTGCTTTCATAGTCTTGAAGAGATTAAGAAGAATAATCTCTGAAAATTAGAGCATAATCGGGTAAGAAACAAGAACACTACGGCTCTTCGAAGATGTCCATTTATTCCTATGGGGAACTCAAATTGGCAACGCACTCTGATAAGTGTGTGGACAACTCCCCATATGTTTTGTACACAAATGTTCCCATTTTTACAGTTTTCTTCATAGTCACATTTTTCCACTCCCCCAAATCATGATATGTTATGTATAAAAGCATTCTACATAACATATGTTGAACTCGAACGAAGGGTAAACATAAACTTTGAGAAAATTTAACAAAACTACAATTTTGTGTACAAAATGTATGGGGAGTTGTCCACAACTTTGCCAGAGTGCGTTGCCAATTTGAGTCACTCAAAGAAATACATGGCTCTTTTTAAAGAGCCAAAGTTTTCTTATTTCTTGACCGATTGTGCTCAAATTTTCAGAGACTATTCATTATATTTAGTGTCTTATAGTGCATACAACAATTTGTCTGGATTTCATTGTCCTTTAAGGATTTGTATGGGAGCCCTCCCACTCACGCCTTTAGACGCACTTCAAGCAGAAACAGGAGAAGCACCACTTGATTTAAGAAGGCAAATGTTAGTAGATAAACTTAAATGTTCAATAAGTAGAATAAAGTTTCACCCTTTATTACTACATATTCAACCTTGTTGGCAGTTTGAGAACTTACAAACGAAGGCCTGTAATAAACCTTTTAGATATAGAACTTTGGAAATAAAGACAGAGGACGTGGAATTCCTCTCTGTTCACCATGTACCACCATGGACACTTGCCGTCCCAAACATTTCTTTAGAACTAAAACAATATATAAATATAAATGATAATCCACACTATATGTTACAATATAGTAAAGAAGTAATACAAACTAAATGGCATTCTGAACTCCATATATTCACAGACGGTTCGCACGTCCCTGGACAGGTCACTTCATCAGCAGGCTTTTGGGTTCCAGCATTCTCTTATAAAGAAAGTAAACGACTCTCATACTCTTCATCATCGTTCAAAACAGAATTAGCCGCAATTATATTAGCTTTAACATGGGTGGACCAATTAGATAACTTGCATGTTGGTGTTGTAATATTGAGCGATTCCTTGAGTGGACTCTTAGCAATACGCAATATAAAAGATGATAATATGGTTAAAGAAATTTTGATGCTTTTAACTCACTTAAAGTATAACAATTTTAATGTTGCTTTTTAATGGATTCCTGCCCACTGCGGCATCCAAGGAAATGAGATTGCAGATAAGTGCGCAAAATTTGGTATTAATGGCCCTATAACGATGATTAGTAAGAAAACTTTGGAAGAAGCAAAATATGAATTGAGTAATAATATGCTCAAAGTGTGGCAGGAGAAATGGTCAATATCACATGCATTATTGAAACATGTATTACCTCGTCTTCCCACTAAATTTAGAACTTCCCTTCCTAGGAGGGAAGAGAAAATAATAAGACGCTTACGATTATGAGTAATAGGTTTGAATTCTGACTTGTATATACTAGGCTGTCATGAGAATGGTTTTTGTGAGAGATGTCAGGTAATAGAAACTGTACATCATTTTTTAGCATGCCCACAATATATGATAGAAAGAGCCATGCTCATAATTGAAACGGGTATAAATGAAGAAGAAGAGATAATGGAATTGTTAAAAAGTGGTGATATTACTACACAAAGAGCACTTGTTCGATTTGTAAACAGGACGGCTCGTTTTGTAGGCTTTTGAATAAATTATGTTACGTATATGGATCATAAATAGTATAGAAGTGAGTATTGTAAAATGTTTGATGGACTTATAATTTAATTAATTTATCTACGTGTGTGTACTCTACTCACCTCCCCAGTCACCCTTCAGGGATGAACTTTCTGATCACATCATCAATACAGTTGACTTCATCCGCACCACATCAGAGAATGTATCCTTCATAATCATGGGGGACTTCAACGATATTGTAACACAACAAATCGAACAGCTCCTCGAGCAGGTGGTCAAACAACCCACAAGGGGAGCTGCAATTATGGACCTCATCTTGACGGATCTAAAGTTACGAGGAACCATCAATATCTGCTCCTATATCTACAAGCGATCATGCTGTGGTAAACTTCTACCCTCACAGCAGAACCCCCCGTAGAAAACCAACAAAGATCTCACTCCGACCATTTCATCAATCTGCTGTCAGCTCTTTCGGTCAATGGATCACACAAGCTGACTGGTCCCTCCTCGATGGCCTAGATGATCCCAATGATATGACGAATGAGTTTAGCTTGACTCTCAATACCAAATACCGGCAGCACTTCGATCTTGTGACAATCAAACGTCGTGACACCGATCAACCTTGGTTTAACAACCGCCTACGCAGACTTATACGTCAACGGGATGACGCCTACACTCACAGAAAGCCGACTTACAAGCGCCTCAGAAATAATGTCCAAAGGGAGATAACAGCTACTAAAGAAGCATACTACCCGCGTAAAGTGGGACATTTAAAAAACACAGAACCGGGAAAATGGCACCAACAGATCCGTCACCTTTCGGGATCTCCCAAGAGACCGTTGCACTTGCCTTTTGATGACAAACCCCCATTAGAGGTGGCCAATGACATCAATGCGCATTTTGCCAGGATCTGCAGTGCTCTTCCACCATTGGATACTAGTGCTCTTACAGCCTACCTGCCAGCTCCTTCACCACCACCGGTCATCGAGCGCCACCAGGTGTACTCACGATTGCGTCATCTCAGTGCAGCTAAGGCTGCTCGCCCTAATGACTGTCCAACACGACTCCTCATCGAATTTACCTACGAAATCTCCGAACCACTCACCAAGATCTTCAATGCCTGTCTGCGAAGTGGTTGCTTTCCGACAATCTGGAAAAATGCATCGATTTGTCCAGTTCCGAAGACTTCAACCGTCACCAGCTTAGACCAGTTACGCCCTATCTCAATTACATCTGTTCTGGCGCGGGTCTTCGAGGGATTTCTGGCTGAATGGCTGATGCAGGACATTTTGACAAAGTAGACCCGCAACAATTCGGAAATATGAGAGGCAGCTCAATCTCGCACTACCTCATCGACCTCATCAACACAATTCACAAAGGCTTAGACAAACCTGGAGTTTATGCCAACTTGTGTGCGATTGACTTTAGCAAAGCATTCGACCATGTTAACCATACAACAGCAGTCGAGAGGCTCATCAAACTCGGTGCCAATCCTGCTGTGCTACCTGTCATATGCAGCTTCCTGTCAGAACGATCACAAACTGTCCGTTATCAAGGGTTTTCCTCATCTACTCGTGAGCTCACATGTGGCGTACCCCAAGGGACCAAGTTGGGTCCAATCATTTTCCTCGTGATGGTCAATGATGCCGTACTAACTCTAAAAAATCGATGGAAGTATGTGGATGACTTAACTGTTGTTAAAATCGTACCGCGACGACAGCCCTCACAATTACAGACACACGTGGATGCACTAGTGGATTGGTGTGGTGATAACGATATGAAGCCAAATCCAGCTAAATGCACAACAATGCAGTTCACCTTCCTCCGTAATCCACCACCCCCTCTGCAACTAACAATCAGTGAAGTCCAGTTAGAAGTGGTTTCCTCCATGAAACTTCTGGGCGTTATCATACAGAACGATCTTCGTTGGGATGAACATGTTGGTCGTCTTATCACGAATGCTTCAAGACGACTGTACATCCTCACAAAGCTGAAACGAAATGGTGTACCTAAACCGGACCTCGTCACAGTGTACAATATGTACATCCTTCCCTTGCTTGAATATGGTGCACCAGTCTGGGCCTCCAGCATCAAACAAGACCAGGAGATATGCTTGGAACGCGTTCAGAAGAGGGCTCTTCGCATGATCGCCTACCCAGATTTGCTGCCATATGATCAACTCTGCACAACATTCCAAGTTGATACTCTTGCCGACAGACGAAGCACGATCATTACCAGATTTGCCAAATCCCTGCTCGATTCCCAACGCCATCGCCACTTCTTGCCTGATACTCGGCAGAACACTTCTGGTAGAGCTCTTCGGAACTCTAATCACTTGAATGTACCTCAAACTCGAACACAACGATACAAAATGTCCGCTATTCCATCTATGATTCACACAATCAATCAAAACTTGTAATAACTTGATATGATAATGTAATGTTATATATGACCTGTATGCAACTTGTTTTTCTATTAATAATGTCTTCAACCTATAGTCCTATTTCTTACACTCCACTGTTACATTATTGGATAGACTTATATTGCACACAATTTTCGTTTTTAGGTCATTAATTTGGTCGTTAGTCAGTGTAATTGTTTATTAACGCAATAATTTTATCTTTATACTTAAAGTCCATTATTTTCTGTTTGTTGAATGTATGATTTTGTATAATGTGTATTTTAATTATGTATGTAATCATTCATGTAAACTGAACTGTTTTAGTCCATGGACTTTTTGTTCAGTCTTTTATATACCGTAATAAATAAAAAATAAAAAATAATAAATATAATAATACACTGTTGAGTGTTGTATAATAATGTGTTTGTATGCTAAAGTTGATGCCAAGCTACACATCAGTGGCGGGAGTCCCAATGTGAGAGCAGGGATCATACAGAATAGGTGTGAGCACTGTAAAGTTTTGTTTGACTATTGTATTTTTGCTATAATTTAATTAATCTAATGACAGTGTTGAGTTATGTATATTAATGTTGATAACCTTCTTGTTGATGCAAAATATACACATCTGTGGCGGGAGTCCCTATGTGAGAATAGCATCGAAATGAGTATACATACGTAGGCGTGTATATCTGTATCATTTTGTTTGTCGTGTTGCTACATGTTTTTTGTATAATTTAGTTAATATCATAAAATATTGTCGAAGTTAATACTATGTTGATGCCAAGCTACACGTCAGTGGCGGGAGTCCCAATGTGAGAGCAGGGATCATACATAGTAGGAGTGAGCATGGTAAAGTTTTGTCTGAGTAAGTCTAGTCGCTATAATGTAATTAATCTAATGATATGTATCATTAGATTAATTACATTATAGCGACAAGAGTGTTGAGTTTTGTATATTAATGTTAATAACCATTTTGTTGATGCAAACATACACATCTGTGGCGGGAGTCCCTATGTGAGAATAGCATCGTAATGAGTAGGCGTGTATATTGTATTATTTTGTTTGTCGTGTCGCTACATGTTTTTTGTATAATTTAATTAATTTCATAAAGTAACTATTGTCGAGTATGTAATATAATTATGTTGATGCCTAGCTACACATCAGTGGCGGGAGTCCCAATGTGAGAGCAGGCACCAGAAATAGTAGGAGTGATTTTTTTTTTTTTGTATTTTAGTGTTTTATGACTATCTCAGTGTGTAAGTGAAGTGAAAAAAAAAACAACAACAAAAACAAACAAAGTAACCATGTATTATGTTTTTGCACTAACATGCACAAAATAAGCCCACGAAATGTTTGCACTAATTTGTTTAAGGATGAGTTTATTAATATGAAGAAAAATAAACAAAATATATAAACGCATATCGCGATAATTTATTATTATAGCTTTAAAATATTGGTTATTATGAATATATTTGTTTGGCTTGGTTGTGCATTATTATCATAATATTATAATAAAGTGTTGGAGGCCCATCTCCACATATGTGGCGGGAGACCCGATGTAGGAGGTGGGCTTTTGTTATTGAAATAAGAAAAATTGTTATATTTTAGTAATAAAAGTAATATTCATTATATAGGTAGGAAAACAAAATAAAATATCGCGATAGATTTAGCGGTGCCATATAAATTATTTGTTGATGACATATAAAATGTTATAATAGTTTTAAAATATATGAAGAAGAAATTAATAGACAAAAGTGTTGCAGCGGCACACGAAACGTCGTGATCTTTTAGATTCTTTGTTGACCATACATTGCGAGACAAACGAATATCACTAGCGATATTATTTTCGAAACTATTGAATAGTTAGCTCAATTTTAGTGAGCGAAGCGCAAACGCACAGTGGGCCAGGTTCGCCTGAAAGTTTGAGAGAAGCCCTGAATAAAACTATTTAATGAGTTGGCCTACATGGCTGTTACTAGGTCAAATAACCTGGGGGTTCCAGGGGCGCAGCCGCGCAGCCCCGGAAGATTTTGGATTTGGGCATTTTAGCATTATCAAAAAGTGGTAGTAACAACTTCCATTCATGAGAGGGGGCAATGCTCCTTACTTGTAATGTTATTATATTTTTGAACCCCAAGTATTGGGGGGGGGGGGGGATATGCTAATACAGGCCATCCCCCCACCTGAAATATTGGGGGGGATATCCCATCCCCCCCCCCCCCCCCCCGTCCGTGATCGACGCCCCTGGATCAAGGCATCAATTCGGTCGTCTAAATATTGTAATATTTTCCCTGTGTTTCTTTAATACTCTTTTCAATGATAATCCATGCGCTTGCTTCGACCAAACAATGCATCTTGTCTTCAGAATTCTATAGAAAACTATACACCTGCGCATTTAAAAGTGCAGCGCATTCTTTCAAATAAATGACACATTGAAACATTTTACAATCTAAATTTCACGTAAAAAAGATAAATCAAACATTTAACATCAAGTCAACTACACACTAAAAAATAGGAGGGCAATTGGGCACCCCTAGGGGTGCATGATCTTGTCCCATATTTTGCACGCCTAAACATCTCTTAACAGGGATGTACATGAGCACCCTTGAAAAGCTGCATATGAACACCCCAAGAGTGCCCATGTCTACCTTATAGGGTGCACGATCTTGTCTCATATTTTGCACGCCTAAAGGTGCACATGTGCACCCCTTAACAGGGGTGTACATGAGCACCCTTGAAAAAGGTGCATATGAACACCCCAAGAGTGCCCATGTTTACCTTATAGGGTGCATGATCTTGTCTCATAGTTTGCACGCCTAGGGTTAGGGTTAGGGTTAGGGTTAGGGTTAGGGTTAGGGGTGTACATGAGCACCCTTGAAAATGTGCACATGTCCACCCCTGGAGTAAACATTTGCACCCTTCGAGGTGCAAACTTGCATCCATAAAGGTGCACATGTCCACCCCTGGAGTAAACATTTCCACCCTTCGAGGTGCAAACTTGCACCCACTAAGGAGCAGATTTGGTTCCTAAAAGGTGCACATGTCCACCCCTGGAGTGCACATTTCCACCCTTCCAGGTGCAAACTTGCACCCATTAAGGAGCAGATTTGGTTCCTTAAAGGTGCACATGTCCACCCCTGGAGTAAACATTTCCCAAAGGCCGAGAAGCGATACCGATAACAGATTTTTCCAACGGCATACTCCTTTTAGAAAAACAACAAATCTTGGTTACCGACACACGCCAAAGCGGGCCCTAATTTGCGAAATATCTAAAAATCTGTCGACGATGAAAAATAATGCATATTCAGTATAATCAAGTAACATAATATGTGTAATATAGTGAATTATCTGCCAAAAAATACGATTCGAACCACAGATTCGCGACATTGTTCCTAAAACTTCATGCATATTCATCAATGACAACAGTGACGTCATGTACTTAAACCCGCCCATTGTCGACTGTGATCTAGCTTATGGCGTTTACGTTTATATGCAATATACATGGGCAATGAAAGGCTGTAATAGGATGTAGTTATACGAAAGTGAAGCGATTTTCATTTTTCATTCCCTTTATATGACCTAGTGAACGTAGAAATTGAAATATTGCTCTCAGGAGTCCGCAATTTCCAGCGTGAACACAAACCGGCGTCCAACTAAAGGAAGCGTGCACACGTGCACGGTATACTCGATGCGCGATGCTGTCAACTGTATACACCGTGGAATTCAAAGCACGCACACATGGGATATGCATGCCACGTACGTCGTCACATACACTGAAGAACTATAAAACCCGCTCAGCAATGTCATTGTTGTTGTTGTTGTTGTTGTTGTTGTTGTTGTTGTTGTTTTAGGTTTATTGGCGTTCTTCATTCATTTTGAATATTTACGCCAATCCTTTTTTTCTTCTTTCTTTCTTACTTTCTTTCTTTCTTCTTTCAACTTATTTAATTCAACTTAAAAAATAATTACTCCTAAAATATATATCATGTGTATTGTTAAACTTTTTTCTATAAATAAAATAACTAACAAAATTTATTGAGAAATAAAATATAGTGAATCAATCCAATTCCTTGCCCGCTTTCAAGGCATCATCTGGCCAGTCCGGCTCCGTATGTCGAGCAGACTTCTCAGCCATAAGCCTAGGCCCCTCCGATGCACGCGGGCAAGGCAGGTCAATGCCATATTTTTTTTTCTTCTTTTTCTCATAACCGAAATACCAACGTATAATATAACAAAATATTTAATTCCAAATAATAACTAAATAATACAGTACACACTAAAAACTAGGCGTGCCCATGGCGTGTACAATCCTCCCCCTGAACCCCTTCCGTGCCCGCGTACTCCTGTAAGTTGTTGTTGTTGTTGTTGTTGTTGTTTGGTTTTTGTGGCGATTAGTCAATGGTGACTATTGTCGCCAACTACTATTTTTTTTCTCTCTTTTTTTAAAATTACAATTCAATGTATTTATATCATCAACATTTATATATACACGTATGCATCTATTATGCCTGTTTATTTTTCCTTTTTAAACATAATATAAATACACATTTTTGACGAATTTTCAAGGCATAAACACAAACAAAAATTTAAAAAAATCATCAAGGTTTGAGCCACAGTTGCTATACAAAATAGCTCCTTGGCTTGAGAAACATACAATTGGGCGGCCGCGCCACTACGTGTTGCTGAGCGGGTTGCGAATGTGTGATTCCCAAACCATATAGTATTATCCTAATGATTTATTCATAAGCAGTGATGTACGTCAAGGGTTACTCATGCATATTCATAACTACGATTAGGGTTTGGATAAGATTTGAGGGATATGTTTAAGATAAGACCATTCTAACCATCAGCAGTATATGTAGCCTATTGGTCACGCTGAGGACTTCAAAACTAGGGGTAATGGGTTCGAATTCTCTCTTATGCCTCTTCTTTTTTTTCTTTTGCCATAATTCATGGGCACCCTTGGGGTGTTCATGTGCACCTTTTCAAGGATGCTCATGTACACCCCTGTTAAGGGGTGCACATGTGCACCTTAAGGCGTGCAAAATATGAGACAAGATCGTGCACCCCTAGGGGTGCACAATTGCACTCCTATTTGTTAGTGTGTACAGGAGGTAAGTAAACAGATTGGGCTTTCAAGGTGCATGTTCATAATTAATTTCTCTTCATACAAAGTTAGTTTCAGTCAATCAATCGAAATCTATTTGTTCTTATTACATAGTCTATCAGTGATCTTTGATGAGCCTTGATTTCGGAATTTAATGAAAAATAAAATCTGATCTGATAACATCAGTCTAATCTTTGTTCAAGGAAACAATATGGGAATAATCAATCTGGCATTATACGAAATACAACATATATAATTTATTTCAAAAATATATCAACACCCAACATTCAAATTCATCTTAGCATTTAATAATGTGCCTATTATCATTGTAATTTGTTCAAAATTAGGAGGAAGATACGAAAAATATAAACCTATCTGCTCCAACTACGACTACACGTAGGGTGCACATTTCCACCCCATACATTGTGCACGCTCAGAAGAGAAAATATTGACGTATGCGGGACATGCACCTTTACAGGAGTACGCGGGCACGGAAGGGGTTGAGGGGGAGGATCGTACACGCCAAGTGCACGCCTAGTTTTAAGTGTGTATAATGCCAATTCATATATGATTTCAATTTTCTCTGTGGTTATACTGTATATCCATGCACACAATATGGACACGTGCGTGTATTTATTGCACATGACATGGCACAATACATAAAACCAAAAATTCAAAATGGCCGCCAACCTGTCTAATGCGACCACCTGTCTATAGCGGCCACTTTTCACCGGTCCCTTGAGTGGTCGCTATGGACAGGTTTGTGTTTTATTCCCTCTTATAGGCATTATTCCCCCAGATTTTGCGATATGTTACACCCCCCCCCCCCCCAAACCAAATAAATAAATACAAAAATAAAATAATAATAATATATATATATGTTGGTTTTTTTGGGAGCCACTGCCACCTGCCCCAGGATCGACGCCTCTGCTTGAAACACGGCCAACATGTCAAGCACTACATTCGAAGGTGTATAATATATAACGATAATGAAGAGACAATTGTCCAGGCTAACACGATTAATTAGACTTGTGGCAAATCAAACCACGAGGTGCACCAATTCGTCATTTGTCTTGCGCCTATACTTAATTGGCTGAAATATATTTTGTTTGCATTCGAAATATTGTATTACATTCAATTGCATACCCTTCATTGGAAAGGAGTATGTAACAAAATAGTTCTTGGGCTGAATGATATCCGTGTTATTTTTACTAAACGGTTACTCTTAAAATGATGTACAATTTTCTTGGCGAAAATGTGATATGCTGGATGACACAGGCGTACTGATTAGTTGGGGGGGGGGGGGGGGACTGGTGTTGCCCCTACCCCCCCCCCCCCCCAAGTAGAATTCAAACATGGATTATAACTAATTCGATACCAGTGATTTTAAAAGGATTTTTTTTTTAGACATGATTACTCAGATTCTACTTTATGTCAAGTCAAATTTCCTTCCTGTGTATGTATCAGATTGCACAAAGAAAAGAAGAAGCTCTCTTATCGTGCAAGGGGGACACCCCCTCCCAGTCACCCTGGGGAATCGGTATTGTCTACGTCTAGTATACCTTGCTCATATTGTTTGATCATACATAATGTGGCATATGCTGCAATGTTTGAACTGTGTGTATTAATTTTTCGGTGCACATTGTATAATTACGTTGAACTTTTGTCCAGTCTGAATGCAAAAGCTCCCTACCGTCGGAGGGGGGACACTCCCCTCACACACCGTCCCCCGCTTTGTCACTTTGCTCCCTCGCAAAGTCTCACCCTCACCCCTCAAATTTGGCAGCTTGGACATTTTCTGCCCCTCCTCCCCCCACCCCCACCAAAAAAAAAGCTGGTATCAGATACAATTAACCTAAAATTAGCTCGTTTTGCTTGAACATAACAGGGGCCGCGGAACCGGGGGGGGGGGGGGGGGGGAGCTGGGGGCTGGGGGAGGGGGGCTGCAGCAGCTGCTGCAAGCCAGCCCCCCCCCCCCCCCTTTTTGGTTTAAAACAAAGAAATACATAAGCACAAACTAATAATTATAATAACAACCTTTCCAAACCTTTTCGCGGCCCCTGCATAATTTGCTCGAAGATTCGGCGTGACTTGAAAAGCCACATCGTCTTCAGATGTCAATGTTTTGTTTGTCCATTATAAACATTATGACCGTGAAATGTCCTCTTTTGCCTGTCATAGTCATAATCCATTTGTAATGTTAGTGAACTGGACATTATGATTCCATTATGGTTTCAGGCAGAATATTCATGATTTTGGCAACTGATTATATGGTATCGCAGTCGCATGATTTTTCTTACATTTGCTTAAAGGTGAATTAACATTGCCAACTTAATCTATCTAGAGATCACCGTATAGCTAATTTAGGAACAACACCTTCCTTTTTACTGTAGGCTACATATTTCACACATAAAACGCCCCGTCGACTTTGTCATGTTTAATTCATGTTTACTTCGGTATGCCTAGCAGCTCGCACTAGGCGCGATTTCGGTTGAATAATCGTATTAGCTTAAATCATATTAAAACAATTAGTTTGGTAAAACATATTGCTATTATTTCCCTTATTTTGTCACAGTAAGAGATCATGTTTATGTTGATTGACCTTACCTTATAACGCTATCATGTCATTGATAAACAAATTCGGGACGCGTTCCTGTTCCAGTTGGAAAACACAAATTCAGTTCGTTTGAATAACATCGTTCCGATATAGGCATCAGTTAATAACTTCTATCAACCTGAGTTCGCCCAATATGATCTAGTGCAAAGCAATCAACTCAATGTCAGTTAATTTTAATCGATGCCAGTTCGTTCCGATATAATTTAGTACGTTTCGTTCAACATAATAATGCTAGCTTGTTCTAATACAAGTTGGATAGTTCTTTATAAGAATGCCAGTTAGTTACAAATCTGTTATTTCAATGGATGTCATTTCGTTCCAATATAATCAGTTAATTTCAATTTAAGTCAATTTGTTCCAATAAAATGAGTTTATCTTAATCAATGCACTTCTTTACAAAATAAAGCAGTTCCTTTCCATCGACGTGAGTTCGTTTCAACAGAACAAATGTCAGCCAATTAACATGCAGTGGCGGATCTACGGGGGGGGGGGGGGGGGGGGGGGGGGGGGGAGGGGGGGGTTAGGGGTTTTACCCCCCCCCCCCTTGGGCTGCCAAGTGAAAATGTATCAGTGAAAAAAGTGAACAAAAAGTGAACAAAAATCACTTACGGGGGTTCAAAGTAGGAAGAAAAAAAAGTGAAAAAAAATCACTTACGGGGGTTCAAAATAGCAAAAAAAAAAATCGCCGCTTCGCGGCTTGTGGACGAAAGTGATAAAAAGGTGAACAAATCGCTTACGGGGGTTCAAAATAGCAAAATCGTGATTGGGTCAAACCCCCCCCCCCCCCCCCTTAGCTAGATCCGCCCCTGACATGAGTTCAATCTGGTGAAAAATTAAGTTCAATTCGCATCAAAGATAACCGCTGGGTGGGTTTCCTTGGTATAAACAATATTGCTGGCCTTACCTACAAAATAGGAATGTTGGCTAGGTTCAATAGGTATGCCATACCGTTATTAGAATGTCAGTTCGTTATATTCAAGATAAATTGAGATCACTTCATATCCGTTTTGTCAGTTAATTCCGACATAAATTCCTTTTACCAATTAAAGGACCTAAAGAATACAAAGTACTTTGGCACTTATTCCATATTTGATGACTTGTAAAGTAGGTCTGCCGAAAAAAAAATCCATGAAAATAAACACAGTAGTGATTTTAGACTAATTTTCTGATGCCAAATCTCACTTGGCAGCCAGTTTACGCCCCGCCCACATTTAGGGTCCAGAATCGGCTGCGTGATTAACATGTGCTTGACAATTCAATGGCTTACGTCATCTACAGAATTTAGTTCATTAGTCCGTTCTTTAGATGACGTCACATTTGAGCGATTTAAAAGGGGTGTTCCCAGGACAATTAGATATTTACTAATTATCCCAAAATTAATTGATTTCATGGGAAATTACTGCCAAATTCTTTTTCTTGAGGAATAATTACGTGGAGAGAGCCTTATAGTGAAATTTAGGCCATCTAGACGCTGTAGTTCCTTTAATATCAGGTAAACATGGTACAGCATACAGTTCAGTAAGTATCCATGAGCTTCACCATTTTCATGGTTGTGATTGTGTTTTAGCCGATCCACAACCAATCATTATCTTAATTACCTACTACTTGGTAAAACGATTGTCTGAAATATCCCTCCCCAGGTCAACCTGGCATGAGACGACTACTAAGTACTTACATGACTAAGCGGTCTTTGGAGACACGCGGGATTTCAAATACAACTTCAGATCATCATATGACGAACTGGTCTGCATAATATGTAGCCAAACAAGGAGACAACACACATAATCCTATCTGTAGCCAACTTAAAGATAATATCGGTTAAGTAATTAATTATTTATCATTATTATTGTCCTTCCACACAGATGCCCACGCACTCATGTTTCATGAATATTCAGTTTTCCCGAAACAATTATACACTAAACTCCAAATATATGCCTATTGGATCGTGCATCGTGATAACGTCCTTTTCGTATGACAAGCAAGAAGAAATAATCTGAAAGGTCCACTTTGATCGATTTTGGCAATATAAACCAGTGGCCTTAATGGGCAACAAGAGGGCTTATTGCCACCCCCCCCCCCCCCCCCCCGCTAACTCAACTAAACCAGTGGTCTGGGTCTCAGCCTCGCACACTGTTGGTAACAGACACCCTACTTACACGACTCGGTCCCATTTGGGTAAATTACGCACCCCCCATGAAAAGTCCTAGCTACGGGCCGAGCATATTGGTTATCGAACTGTATATGTTTGAGTACTCAGGATTGGTTGTAAATGTCGTTGTATACAGTAAAGAGGTAATACAACGAGCCATAGGCATGATAGGTGTTGTACTGTCATACAAATGGGATACAAATGCTTGAACGATTTGCCAACTAGACTTAATACAACATTACGTGAAATGGAAGCATGTGTTGTATCAATTCGTACAAGAGCAATAGTTTGTAAATTATTAGCTAATAAGCAAACACACACAAAATATTATTTATTAATTTTACAACTAAATAGGGGAATTAAATGAACTTAGCATGTTCTGCTTGTTATACCCCCCTTACAAACAAATACTTTACGATCTTTCGTCATAGTGCAAACAAAATTTTAAAGCACGACAAAAAAAGAAGAAAACAATGGGACCACCTTTCAATTGTCTCACTCCAGACAATTGAGAAATGTAGATTATTTATATATAATAATTAATCATGTGGAAGAGGGGATCATCGATTCTTGTTTTGAAACTGTGTTTGTTTGTGCAATTACGACTTACACCCTCACTTATCTGTATGTTATCAGTTTTGCGTGGGATCAAAGATATATGAAATGGCGAGAACCCAGTGTCACGCGATGATGATTAGTGTACTTTATACCCACTTTACTAGCTGTGCTCCCTACATGCATCATTTATGGATTATCTATTCAAGCAAACAACTGCAATATCAATATTTGAGCTCTTTTTCTTTAGGCACCCTGTGCTACTTATAAACAGATACTCTAAATACAAATTGCTTTATATATACTTTCAACCCCATTCGTCACACGATAATCGCAAATCAAATTGATATTTTGCATTATCTACGTTTATATTAAAAGTGTGACGAGCAGAGTGATAAGCAGTTGTGACTTAGAAACATTGTCAACATCTTCAAAATCCATCGAAATTCTAGCGGTTCCCTCATAGCTTGTTGTATTCTTATTAACAAATGAGCATGAGACAGGTTTTACCCAGGGAGCAAAGGGGTTTTTTCATACATGGAATGTTATAAAAGGTGTTGGGCCCATTATTGTCTTCTAGGACCTTGTAGAAGCAACAACCTAGGTGGGACAACCTCGCGAACTAGCTACTGGAAGGCCAGAAAACACATATTAAGGATTTTACCCCTAATGTACGTTAAAAGCGCCTTAAATCCTTAGGGTTCATGAACATCCTACTCTGGTATTTTCCCCCGATTACACCCAAACGCATGCTGATAATATTAATAAGGGTTCGAATATGTCTTTCATAGATAGTTGTTGCATCTTTTGATACCAAATTTTGCCTTTTTTACTTCTATTGTTTTTTGTCACGTGCCTTTTATATGTCGACGTGTCAGATATAGAATGTGAAATTTCACATACGCCTATTGACCAAAATATGTGGAAATGATGCAGATTATAGAATCACACAAATATTTAGCTGTAAAACCTTATACATGTTCGATGACATTTAGTAAGATGAAAAAAAAAAACAGTAAACTAGCAAAACAAAGAATAAAACAATACAAAATAAAATAATTTGAAACAAAGAAATACATAAGAATAATCACATGTAATAATTATAATGATAACATGGATGTTATGATTTAGCGAACGTATCAATGTATGACGGTCGTGGTGCGTCATTATGTTTATCCCCAGTCATTGGATACATACTGCCATCAATCCAGCACACAAGAGTGCACATTTCTAACTCACATGGGAGTCTTCCAGCCTGCATGACACCTTGTATATGAATACAGTGATAATGAATCACGTTCCATCCTTCCGGGCACTCTCTGATTCCGAACTCGGGACCTCATATGTGGAAAGCTTGTGCCCTTCCAACCTTTCACACCAAATCCACGCATATACAATCATAGCTATTTATTACAAGCAAAATCTTTATAATCTGTTTTAGGCCCTTGGAACTGTTTTCATACTATTTTTGACAATATTCGTTAAAAATACATAAAATAACCAAACAATCATGTTACAATTCCAAACAAAGTGATTTTGTGTTCATGCATTGTCTCATATGACATAACAAAGCTGCACTCATTATCATAATAGGGGGCTGGGGGTACGAAGGTACATCGACATCGTTTGGAAAGAGTGCTAAATACAAAGTCAAAATAACGAGGTATGAAAGCTAACATGTCTTTGGAATGAGTCTTTTTCAACTGATTAGATGACATCCTTGTAAAGCTTGATAACTTCCATTCGCAAGAAAAAGAAGGCCAACAAAATTAATCCAAACAACAGCAAGAACATGTTCATGCACTTATTACACATGACACTGACATTACCACAAGCAGGAAAGAAATGACAGCTTACTAGTGCAAGTGCAGTCAAACCTGTCTATAGCGACCGCTCAAGGGACCGGCGAAAAGTGGTCGGTGTAGACAGGTGGTCTCATTAGGCAGGTGGGCTGCCATTTTGAATTTCTGGTCGCATATTGTGCCTATATGCACATGTGTAATTAATTGGCATCTGTACACGCACGTGTCCAGTGGACAGTTTAACATCTGAACACTTCAATCTTAAATATCTTTTTAACGAAAGGGAAATTCGAAAAACCGAAACCTGTCCCATGCTTCTATTGTTAATACGAATACAGCAAGGTATGAGGGAACCACCACCATTACAATTTGATTGTGAGGATTTGGACAATGTTACTAGATCTCTTTAAAATAGACTCCTACCACATGTCTAACTATTAAAATCGTACAATACTCTTAAACCCGTTCAGGCCCCGTTGCAGGGAAGAGATACATCGATTGTAAGATGCAATTAATGGTAAGTCAGATCACGTGTTTCAGATGCGCAAAATCTGATTGGGTTGAAACGCGTAATTTTCTGACTTACAATCAATTGTATATTATAATCGATTGTATCTCTTTCTGCAACGGGGCCTAGGACTGATTGATTAAATTGGTTAAGTGCCAACATGGCCAACGAGACTATTTTTGCCAAACCACGTCCACGTAATAAATTATTAATACTCAGTAAATAGTACTCCGCGCAAATGTTGAGAAACTAACCGGCCTGTTCAAACATCAGATAGAAGGACGCGATTTTATGATACTTATTTATTAATAATTATTTTAATAAATGTTCACTTCTTTTGTACACATATAATTATCATTTATAATTATGTTCTGAATCTACGTTTGAAAAAAATATACGAAAATCTGTAGAATTCCTTATACTCGATGTAATAATGACCCTGGAATATTCAATCCCATATATTAGAGACTAAATACTTGAATCGAAATGTGATAGCTAGGTGACCAGCCAAAGTCAATCTATAAGCTGTCTGAAGTTTATTGTCATTATAAAAGTTGGTTTTATGCATTGACCTGCTCAGGATTGGAGCCTTGAGTGACCAGAGGCGACCGAGTTGATGCCTTGGTCGCTCAAGCGCTAATATTGTGGTCGCTATACACAGATTTATATGTACGTCGGGATCCAAATAGGGTGGTCGCTGGTCGCGTTAGGCAGGTGGTCGCATTACGCAGGTCGCTTAACACATGATTTTTCAGGGGAAGACCAGAGAGCGGTCGTTATGAGCAGGTGGTCGCTATAGACAGGTGGTCGCATTTGCAGGTTTGACTGTATAAGTCTATTCATATTCCAAAATTGTGCTTAATGACGGGGTAGAATCGTTATAAAGTCTGGCATGATGAAGATTTTAAATAGGGGAAAACTGCAAAGTGATCAATCAAAACCACAATCATGAGGTTACATAATCATATAAAAAAAACAGTTATTGTCAGATGCCAATATATAGTTTATTGGTATTTTCACAAATAACCTATACTATACTTGTGGATTATGCTGATGTAAACTTAATAAGCATTTTTATGAATGATACCCCTCTAAATCTAAACGTCCATTTAAGATCATACACATTTCTGAAAAGAATTCCTTAATCGCTAAGTATCAATGATGTGCTCAATAACATGTTATAAGTCTACGATCACAAATAGTAGTACATACAGTCATGTAGTTCTTGAACCACATATGTTGTGCAGTTGACAGCTAACACAGGAACTGCCCTGAGCTTCCACAATTTAATAGTTAATGAGTCCTGGAGACATGTACAGTCACCCGATATAACCATAGTTGTTAAAACCATCAACCTGACCAGTTCGAGGATTCAAATCATTGACAAGGTGCCATATACAAGCTGTTTATAGTGATCCCTCTTGAGGATCTTTTCTCAATATAGAACATGCTTCTCCATGGGAGGTTAGGTCACCATCAATGAGTAGTGCTCATTCATGCTCATTTCATGATATACATGTGTGTCCTTCTAGGTCCAATGCACATTTCTATGAGTCAAATACAACTTATAATTATGTGGACTTGTTGAAACAATGATGTACCATGCATTATAACTTAAAAGTGTACGATGGTTCAGAAATGGCCTACAACATTAACACAAATTGTAACATTGTTTAAAGATGTAGAGTAGGTCACTTTTTTTTTTCTCTGGTACGATTATCATTTTTTATCATGATTGTTTTTGTCCATGCCCATTACTGTGTTTGATTGTATTATCGTGTACATGAATAAAATAATCTTCCTACTTAACAAATTAACAACAATTCGACAGAGAGTTGAGGTAAGCGCTACTGCCGTTGCCGCTTCATTTATGTTCCCTTATCTTTCCCTACAGGTTACACCTACAAAATATTTACACTCATTGCTGACTTCTGTATGTCCTCATTCTACAATATGTACATTTCATTATCAAACCTATTTTACCTCTATTATAATGATTTAGTAAAATAAGATACCAACAATACACTATAAGGAACTCATATTCCTATGTATTTTATTGTTTATGTGTTTTATTATTCTATTGTTTTCGTTTATATCATTTCATAAACTTTAACAAATTAAATTGAATGCCATTTGGAGAACTTCAAATACAAATTGTGTAACGTTTTAAATATCTTGAGCACTTCAATGCGTTTTTGTATATAACTGAACGTGCAATTTCAAGTCGTTTGTATAATACGCGACTTAAAATGACACGTGACACATTAACCGAATATATTATGCAGACAAATTTGGTATCAAAAGATGCACACGACTCTACAGAATACAAATCTGAAGCGATGTGATGATATCATAATGCTTTGTAGTGTAATTTTGTAAATAGCACAGACAAACCTTCATGAACCCTAAGGATTTAAGGCGCTATTAACGTACATTATGGGTTAAATCGTTTGTACGCGTTTTGTGAACTTCCAGTAGCTAGATCGCGAGGTTGTCCCACCTAGGTTGTGATCCTAGAAGGTCCTAGAAGACATTTCTGGTGAACAACCTTTTATAACAGTCCATGTATGATATCCTTAAAAAAGGGGTGTTTGCTCCCTGGGTATTTCAGTTTTTCAAATTTCCCTTTCGTGAAAAAGTTATTTACGATTAAAGTGATCATATGTCAAGTTATCCAATGGGTCGTCAGAACCGTGTACAAAGTGAGTGCAATGAGTTAGTGAATATCACTTTGTTTTTTTTGCTCATTACTCGGCCATATAAAGTCCATTTACTTTGAAATTTGCACACCTCACCCAGTGGACATATCAGATAAACACAATATATATATTGTATCA
>JBAMJV010012043.1:0-22627 GCA_037951105.1 Echinarachnius parma
GGCCCTGACTAGGTAAAAATTGACAAAAATTGGCACCTGACATGGTCTCACTCACAGCGTCCTAAAACAAAAACTACACGACCATACTGTTCCATTACTGTTCTTGGTATCGTTTTTCATTGGAAAAGACACCCTACTGATGGATTATAGTTTGGTACTATATTTTGGGAAGTGCCCCGTTCCGTTTTTTGGGGCCACCCTGTATAGCTGCATGGTAAAAGCTTGTTATATGTTCGTATAATAATAATTTTGGGCCCATGTTCTGTTTTATAGATATCCTTGAAGGAATAAAGAAAAGAAGTTAATATTCTGACGAATTACAGATTACGTAGGTGCGTATATTGCCATATGCGCACGGGGGCCGAGAATGAACGCGCGGTGCGGGAGGAACCAGCATACGAACAACGCTAAGGCAGTTAGCTAAGTACTCTCTTCTCTGCTTTCTCACCTGTTCCCCTTTCCTTTACCTATTTACAAATCTCCCACCAATGAATTACTCTTGTATCAAATGCTTTACACGTCACGTACCCTTTGCATTCAATTCTCTCTCCGCCTCTCGATTATCTTCATATACCTCTGATTATGACAATTCTTCACATTTCTTTAAATAAATATTATTATAGCTCATCCCCACTGATCAATTCAATTCGAAGTTCATGTGCATAAACCATACGCCTACTCTTACATGTCTTATCTTCCACCCGGCCCCTCCACCCCCCCCCCCCCCCCCTACTCAGGTGGTCATCTGTACCGCATGCGCGTTCCCGATTTTTCGGGACAAGGGGTATTTTAGGGGCTCAGTTCGGGAAAAAAATCCCCAAAATCGTTGAAATAGGGGGTCTTTTAGCACCTTTTCCCCGAAATATTTTTAATTAGGGGAAGTTTTCAAATCTTCCTTCATTTAGAGGGTAGTTTTGCTAGCTTCCTTTCCAAAAACCTGTGATAGGGGGGGGGGGGAGGGGGAATTTTGCTGGCTTCCCTTCCAACTAGCCCGTGATAGGGGGTCAAAATCCTAACCCATTTTCATCCTTATTATCCATTATCCATTTTCATCCTCTAAGAATCTGGAACAAGCATATGTGTATGGTTGACTGCCTTAGTGGGGGGGGGGGGGGGGGGGGGGTGGGGGCGGGATCTTCCACCAATGTTGACATGTTGTATGTTGTAGGTTAGATCAATACCTCGTGATCTTTTGTCTGAACCTCATGATCACAACTTTACTTGTTTATAATTAGTTGATTTGGGTTGTTTGCCGTCAGCTTTCCTATTTCCCATTGGTCATTTCAGCTAGGGAGTAAAGGGATTAGGCTTTATGACTATGTGTGCTCCCTCCCAAATCATTCGCATGCCCCCCCCCCCCCCCCCCCCCATTACTCAATCAGTCCGACCACGTTACGCCACTAATGATGATAAAGCATAATTTCCATACAGTTCCCACGAACGAACAAACAACACATAACAAAAGGGATAATAGGGATTATGCATACAAGGACAAGGAAGTTCATGCGCAGTTTTTGTTTGTTGAGTATACATATTCTATCCTTGTTATCATTCGTTTGCGGAATATAATGCGCATAGGTTCGGTATCACCAAGTACCAACAATACAATAAGAAAAAACACAGTTGGGGGGGGGGGGGGGGCTGGGGGTATTATTCATTCTGTTATTTTTTTGATTAAAACATTGCTTATAGTGGATCCTGTTCATACGTGATTAAAGGGATAGTTGAGTTCTGGTAAGGAGATTACGGTTTTGATCAAACTGAATTTTAGTAAGTAAAACCTTTACCATTACAATACAAACTAATAGTTAAAACTCCACCATGCTCGAAAGGACCACAAAATTACAAATGACTAAGTAAAAAACATATTATCATTCAAAAAGAGCCGTTAAAACTCAAGAGGGCACTCTCTAAACACTTATCGGTTTCGCAGCATGTGATCTTTTCTTGAAATAGTGATTAGATAGAGATATATTCAACAACTATTTAAAAACCTCTTTTGTACATTTTTGAAAAGAGAAATTTTTTTTTTTTTTACGGCTGGTTCCAAATTTTCTTATATTTGTGGGGCCCCACATTTATTACAAATGGTTATGTTTATGGATATTTCAGCCATTTTAAAATCGATTTTGATCAAATCAAGTTAATTCTGTCATTAAAATTGTATGCTCTTTTAAATTTGACACTCAGTTTTTCATTATCTCACAAACAAATTATGTTGTGTAGCGCCCTCTATACCAAAACTCAACTACCCCCTTAAAGGGAACATTGTCCAAATCCTCAAAATACAATTGGAAATCTAGCGGTTCCTCCATCCTTTTTGTATTCTTATTAACCAAACAAGTATAGGACAGGTTTCGGTTTTTCAAATTTCCCTTTCGTTAAAACGATATTTCCGATTGAAGTGTTCAGATGTCAAATTATCCAATGGATCGTCAGAATCGTGTACAAAGTAAGTGCAATGAGTTAGTGAATGTCACTTTGCATTTTTGCTCATTACTCGGCCATATAAAGTCCATTTAACTTGAAATTCTTACACAAAACCCAGTGGACATATCAGATAACAACAATATACATTGTATCAACCACTCACCGCTTTTTGCACATGTCAACAAAGTTACTATTTCAAAACCTCTTTTGTAAATTTTTGAAAAAGTGTAAGCATTTTGGGGTGTTAAATCATCGAATAAATGTGGGATCCCACATTTATTTCGAGCGGATAAATTTATTGATATTTTCAGGTGTTTCTGAACCGATCTTGATCAAATAAAGGTTATTCTGTCATTAATGTATGCTCTTTCAAATTTGACACTTAACCTCACAAAAATAATTTCTTGAAGCGCCCTCTATACCAAAACTTAACTATATCTTTTATCTCATAAAAAAGCTACTCCTATATATTTCTAAGTTACATGTATCAATTACACCTTATATCTCCATTTTGAGCCAAGTTGTGCTAAAATCATGTGTAACCTAATGGAATATTAATTGTAGGTTAATTATTCTGAATAACACATTGTTTGGTTGTTGTTGTCGTTTGATTTATCTCATTATTACTCATAACTTATTAAAGGTTGTAATGATCAATAAAATACACTTGTATTTTTATCATTACGACAAGGAAATATACATTGTAGGTTCAGTTTTGGTAGAGAGGGCGCTGTACAACACAATTCTTTTGTGATGTAATTAAAAACTGAGTGTCGAATTTGAAAGAACATGCAATTTTAATGGCAGAATAAACTTTATTTGGTCAAAATCAGTTCAGAAATGGCTGAAATATCAATAAAAATATCTGATCGTAATAAATTTGGGCCCCAAATTTATTCGATGATTATTTTAAAATTTCAAAAAATGCTTACACCTTTTCAACAAATTTCAAAAGTGTTTTTTAAATTAATAGTTGTTGATGATCTCTCTATTTAATAATTATTTCAAAAAAACATCACATGCATAATTTTGTATGAAAAATGGTTGAAACCAATGCCTTTTTAGAGAGCGCTTTCTTGTGATTTAATGGCTCTTTTTGAAAGATAACAGGCTTTTTACTTAGTCGTTTGTAATTTTGTATACCTTCCGAGCATGGTGGAGTTATAACTATTAGTTTGTAATGTTATTGTCCAGGTTTGGTTACTAAAGTTCAGCCTTACCAAAACTGTACTACCCCTTTAATAATGATAAATGTTTGTTGTTGTTGTTGTTTGAATAATCTCATAATTAGGCCTATGCTACTTAGCTTATTGGATAAAAAAACAATCAAACTTATAAAATGTAATAAAATAAACTCGTATTTTTTATTTTTGTTTTTATATATACTCCGCAAAAAAAGAAACAGGACACTTGTTTAAGTTGAGATATTTCATATTTATGTACAATAAAGTGTACATTATCATATATACAATTCAAGGAAATTTAGTCCTCCACAGGCAGGGTATAAATTTAAGGTGTATGATATTATTTTATTTATTTATTTATTCAGTCTTCTTTAAAAACACAGGGTAGCCCCATTCAGTGCCACAAAGGCCCACAGCATTAAGATATTAAGATAAATACATACAAAACATAAATACATAAATACAATAAAAAAAGGAATAAAAAACTTGGCAATTAAAACAAAGTTACATCGGGGGTATGACAGAATAAAAATTTCAACTTAAGAGTATAAAAATCAAATTGCGATAGTTATTGCGATATCATATAATGGACTGGTGTTGCCGAAGGCGTTTTTTGAATATGCTTAATAATGTGGGAGATATTTGGACAAACATAGGTAGTGCGTTATAAAGTTTACTTGCAACATACGAGAAGGAGCGTTTTCTATATTCAGTTCTAGGTTTTGGCAAGTATAATTTGCTAGAAATGGTATAACGAGTACAATATGCTACATTACGCCTAGATACTAAATTACAAAGGTATTGTGGGGCAAGGTTGTGCAATAACTTATACACCATAACATAATAATGAAAATGTATTCTTTGTTCAACGGGCTGCCACTTCAGTGAGTGAAGGAGTCCCAATGATGGAGTATTATAGTCAGCTTTCAAAATCATTCGAGCGTATTTGTTTTGGCATCTTTGTATCCTCAACATGTCTCTTTTTGTTAGAGAACCCCATACAGTGCAACAATAATCTATGTACGGAAGTATAATTAGTGTAAAATACAATTGTTTCAAATTGTCGATTGTTAAACAAGACTTAATTCTTCGTATACATTCAATTGATCGTACACTTTTCCTAACAGCATCATCCCCGTGGCATGACCAATTTAAACTTTGCTCAAACGTTACACCAAGGTGTTTGAGTTTGGTTACATTTTCAAGTAATTGACCATTCATAAATATCTGGAAGTTACAATAAATTTTTTTCTGCCGAGATGAGAACAACATAACCTTCGTTTTGTCTGAGTTTACGATCATACCATTGTCTAAAAACCATTTACTAAGTTTATTTATGTCTGATTGAAGATTTGTCTGCACTTTCCTAACATCGAAACCTGAGTGAAATACAGCTGTATCGTCTGCATGAAGTGAGATTTTTGTATCAAGACTCAATTTTAAGTTTGACATATCATTCATAAGCAAACAAAAGAGAAGTGGTCCTATTATTCCTTGTGGGACCCCCGTTCTCACCGGGAGAAAGTCACTCGTTTCTCCTTTATAGAACACACACTGCTTTCTATCTATTACGTAAGATTCAAACCATTTCAATTCAACGTCAGTAATTCCAAAGTAAGACATTTTTAAGAAAAGCAAGTCATGGGGTATAACGTCAAACGCTTTTCTAAGATCTAGGAATGTAGCGCCAACAAATTTACCCCTGTCAAAGTTTTCATGTAAATAATCACAAATCTCAGTTAAACATGTTGCGGTTGAGTGATTGCGTCTAAAACCCGATTGGTGCTCAGTCGGTTCCATGACATATGCTCCGCCGACATATGCTCCGCCGACATTTGCTCCGAAAAATGCGACAAATGCTCCGCGACAAATGCTCCGCGATATTTGCTCCGCCGACAAATGCTCCGCCGACAATTGCTCCGCCGACAAATGCTCCGCCGACATTTGCTCCGCCGACAAATGCTCCGCCGACATTTGCTCCGCCGACAATTGCTCCGCCGACAAATGCTCCGCCGACATTTGCTCCGCCGACAAATGCTCCGAAGCTGCGACAATTGCTCCGCGACATTTGCTCCGCCGACAATTGCTCCGCCGACAAATGCTCCGCCGACATTTGCTCCGCCGACAAATGCTCCGAAGCTGCGACTATTGCTCCGCGACATTTGCTCCGCCGACAATTGCTCCGCGACAATTGCTCCGCCGACATTTGCTCCGCCGCCAAATGCCCAAATAATTAGATGATTTTTTTTTCAAAAAAATATTTTAAAAATGTTTGCACTTTTTCAAACATTTTCAAAATCATTTTTGGAATAGTTGTTCATGATCTCTCTATCTAATCATTTCAATAAAACACCACATGCATAATTTTGTATGAAAATGGTTGAAACCAATGCCTTTTTAGAAAATCGCCCTCTTGTGTTTAAATGGCTCTTTTTGAATGATAACAGGCGTTTTACTAAGTCGTTTGTAATTTTGTATACCTTTCGAGCATGGTGAAGTTATAACCATTAGTTTATCAAGTAATTGTCCAGGGTTGGTTACTAAAGTCAGCCTTACCAAAACTATACTACCCCTTTAAATAAATATCACATCGTCTAGAAGACAATCTATTCTTCACATATTAACAATAAAATTGATCACATATTGCTTTTTATAGAATATGACGTCATAGTCACTAAAGGGGTGAAGTGTCCATCTTACCTCACTGTGGAGGTAAGAGGACCCCTCAATTCCTTAGATTATTGAATTTCAATTTTCTGTTACTTCCTGCCAATCCTTCCGTTTATAAGAATGCAAAATGCATTGGAAGTTTGTGCTTTTCTGTTGGACAATAAGGCAGCCTTAATCGTTTACGGGGTGGGGGCGTTTAGAAGTGTCACAAATTGGGCCCTCGTTGTTCAGTGAACGATGAACAAATCTAAACAAAATTGGAACTCCGAAAATTTAACAGTGGGTGAAAATCATGGGCGTCGATACTTACGTAATACCTATTCATCGGGGGGGGGGGGGGGGGGTGGATGAATAGATCATCCCCCCCTGATGAATGGGTATCAATGACAAATCGACGCCCATGGTGAAAATAACGTTCTTTGAATTTTGATAAAACGTGGATAAATTTTGAACTCATGCGGAACTATTTCTTGATTCATAAAGAGTCTGAGTAATACAAATGCAGTGATTATAAAGACTTTTCTTTTTTCTATTCATTATCGATCTTAACACCAGTATCATGTCCTTCGCTTGATGATTGCTTGGAACAGTATACTATTCATCACAGCATTTTCGGATACTATGAGGGTCCGTGGTTCGACTCCAGTCGAACCCCAATGTAACATCAAAAACTAAAGTCAGTGTTGTGTGTTATTGCGCCTCCCCTTCTGCTACTAGATGCAGGCTGCAGGGTCACACATCCTTACAACACTGGGCTTGACTGCCCCCCCCCCTACCCTGTATAAAGAAACGTGAAACAAACAAACCAGCCAATAAAATATTTTAATGAATCGATGGTTACTGAATCGATTGTACTCTAATTTCACAAGAGATTCGCATAACATATAAAAGCGCACTTCATACCAAAGGTACTTGAGAATTCATTCAAGAGTTTAATCTTCAGCGGAGTAAATGTCGGTGGAACAATTATGGTTGAGGAACATATGTTGTTTTTGGACCATTTGAAGTACTCTCCTCTTCAGAGCATATATTTCTGCGGAGCAATTGTCACCGGAGCAAATGTCGTATATTCGAAGCATTTTCGGCGGAGCAATTGTCGCATCTTCGGAGCATTTGTCGACGGAGTAATTGTCGGCAGAGCAAATGTCGGCGGAGCAATTGTCGGCGGAGCAAATGTCGGCGGGGCAATTGTCGTATCTTCGGAGCATTTGTCGGCGGAGCAATTGGCGGCGGAGCAAATGTCAGTGGAGCATTTGTAGGCGGAGCAAATGTCGGCGGAGCAAATGTCGGTGGAGCATTTGTCGGCGGAGCAAATGTCGGCGGAGCAATTGTTGGCGGAGCAATTGTCGTCGGAGCAAATGTCGGCGGAGCAAATATCGCGGAGCATTTGTCGCGGAGCATTTGTCGCATTTTTCGGAGCAATTGTCGGCGGAGCATATGTCGGCGGAGCATATGTCGTGTCACCGCTCAGTCATGAGACCTTCTTTTTCAATATATTTAAGGAGTTGTGAATGGACTGCTCTTTCAAATACTTTTGCCACTATCGATAACAATGATATAGGACGATAATTACGTATGTAATTAGTAAGCTTATTCTTAGGTATGGGTACTATTTTTGCAAGTTTAAACAACTGGGGAAAACTTCCCGTACATAAAGATTCATTATATATATGCGCTAGTGGTATAGCGACGTGACGAGCACTAATTTTCAAAATTCTGGGATGCAGATCATCAAGTTTCATCGACTTTGTGCAATCTAAATTACTTAATTCCTTCTGAACACAATCTACGCTAATTTCTTCAAAACAAAAGATAGATCTTGCCAATTGAATGTGTCTCAAACAATTTTCTTTTTGTTGAGTTTTGTCTATGTTATTTTGATTAACCGTACCAATATTACTAAACATCTCGTTAAACTCAGTTGCTATATCATATGAATTATTTACAGGTTCCCCATTTCTTAAAATATGTGAATTATTATTTGATTTCTTGCTAGGTAATAACTCTTTCAACACTTTCCATTTTTCCTCATATCAACGCTACTATCCATTAATTCCTTCCGATAATATGCTCGTTTTAACTTTTTATTTAAGTTATTTGCTTTGTTTCTATAATATTTATACGTCTCATAATACATCTTTTCTTTAGTTTTATCAAACTTTTTCTTATTGTAATCACGTTCTCTAGCAATCATAATATATTCATCATTAATCCATGGGGAACCTTTCTATTTTCTCCGTACTGTTACATATGGGGCATGTTTATTACACAACTTTAAAGGGGTAGTTTAGTTTTGGAAGAGAGGGCGCTGCACATCACAATTTTTTTGTGAGGTAATGAAAAACTGAGTGTCGAATCTGAGAGAACATGCAATTTTAATGGCAGAATAAACTTAATTTGGTCAAAATCGGTCCAGAAACGGGTGAAATATCAATAAATATATCCGAACCTATAATTATTTGGGGCCCAAATAATTAAATGCATTTTTCAAAAAATTAAAAAAATGCAAACACTTTTTCAAAAATTTTCAAAAGCGTTTTTTAAATAGTTGTTGATGATCTCTCTATTTAATCATGATTGTAATAAAACATCACATGCATAATTTTGTTTGAAAAATGGTTACAACCAATGCCTCTTTAGAGAGCGCCCTCTTGTGTTTTAATGGCTCTTTTTGAATGATAACGGGCTTTTTACTTAGTCGTTTGTAATTTTGTATACCTTTCGAGCATGGTGGAGTTATAACTATTAGTTTATAATGTTACTGTCCAGGTTTGGTTACTAAAGTTCAGCCTTACCAAAACTAAACTACCCCTTTAAGTACACACTAAGAAATTTGTCCCACTTTTGATTGACATTATCTTACTGTGTCCACATTTTGTCCCAGTCAATGGCTGCCAAATCGCAAAGAAAGGCTTCTTCTTCAAAGAATCGAAAAGAACGAAACGTCGAGATTTTAGGTATTGACTTTTGGGACTTAAACTTTGTAACCACGTACACCAGGGAGTGGTCACTTAATCCAACTGATTGAACCCCAGATTGAAGCTCACCCATTGACTTTGACACAAAGACTAAGTCGATGAGTGTGCTACTATTAGGCGTTACCCTAGTGGGTTGTTGAATAAGTTAGGATAATTCCATCAAACTACTTAACTCAGTCAAACGTTTAGATAGAGTATTGTCCCTTAACAAGTCACAGTTAAAGTCTCCTAGGAGAACAATTCTGTCTGATATTGTATGTACACAATCAAGATTTTCTTCTAACAAATCAAAATAGGATGAAAGACTATTGGGCTGTCTATATAATATACATTCAAAGAGGCTAGTCTGATTTATAGGCTTCAATTCGATCCATATTAATTCAAGTTTTTTTTTTCTAAGTCATATCTTCTTATATATGGAATATTTTCTCGAATATAACAACACCAACACACACCGCCACCGTTTTTATCACGATCTTTTCTCTCTAAATTGTATCCATTTAGTGATACGATATTGCTAGTAATACCATCATCTAACCAGGTTTCTGAAAATGACATCAAATCGTATGGACAGGTTGACAAAAACAAATTGAGATCATCGATTTTATTTCTAAGACTTCTAATATTCAAATGTGCTATTTTCATTCCCTTTTCTTTAGGATATTAATTAATACAATCATTTCTATTTTGGTCATTTCGATCAAATGTCATCTTCTCTGGTACATTAAATGAATCATCAGTGTCCAATGATATGATATAAATGATATAATGATATGATATAACATGTGTGGGGCAAGTAAACTATGATATTATTTAACCTTATTGTCATGAACAACTCCGAAAATACAAGTTATGAGAACATGAACATACTGGTCTATCTTTGAGGCATGCTTGTCTGTTCCATTGTGTCCCCTGCAAAAAGAACTACAATCTGCGCATGCGCGTAATTACCGCTCTCTACGTCGACGTTCCATCAATCGTGAGAATTGATGAAGCCACACGTGCAATTGAATGGCAATTGTTTGTTTACGTTTTTAAGAATCTGGATCTGGATCAAAATAGCCCATCATTTTTTTATTCACCACATCAAAGGTTAATAGCATAATATGTACTATTTCATAGAACAAGAACCGGTTTGATAGAATTTGTTATTCATGTGTAATGATGATATTTATTGATCAATAATTTCACAGAGCCTTGCTTGACCTGGCTAGTACCGTATTCGCACGCACGTATTATCGTCTTCCACTTGCTGCACTATATATCCAACGCAAAAACAGTTTTTGCCGGCTGATTTCTCTCTCCATTTATTAGCAAATGCAAACAAAATTTCGTTTATGTGATCCACAATTTATATAAATTGATAATGATTACCGACTTTCTTGTTTAAGACCGCAACATGTAGAAAGAAATATTATATCCCGTCTGTTTTCCTTGCCGATGGCGTCCTAAAATATGCGTTCAATATAATATAGATACTGTATGATTTAGATACAATAGCTGGATATATAATTATATAGATAGATATAGATTATATAGATATATATATATATATATATATATATAGAGATAGATAGATGGATATATAGATAGATAGATAGATAGATATATAGAGAGATAGAGAGATATTTTGAACGGTACATTGTACGAATGGGAGGTATGCTTATGCCTTGTAGCATTATTGCGTGTGAATGATATTCACAAGAAAGTTGATATGGAGAAAAATCGGTAAATTCTTGAATATACTTTACATCAAATGTGTTCTTTATGAGTTTATGCAGCTGCTCGTATAATTTCCACTTTGATTTTATGCATCTAATGTTTGTTTTATGCTGTCAAACTAAAATTATCCGGTAATATGACATGATCACCATAGACTTAACTGTGCGTCGAATGGAACCGCGGACTACGCCCTCTGTCGTCACCCAAGCTCCTTGGTCTAATTACGAACGGCTTATTGTAACCATATTTACCTAGATAAATGACATGTTAGCGATGCCGAAATGGTTGGCCAAGAGTGACGTCAGGTTTTGAAGATCTTTGGACTACGGTATAATTCTTGAGAAGACTTTATACTAAGTTTCATGCTAAAATAAGGGCAGAAACTGTGGTTTCGACGATAAACATTTGCCATGGAATTCCCCATTTTGTTACATTTTTGGATAAAAATAAAACGTAAAACGTACACAATATGCCTTTATTTATACTTTTTTTTATTGAGATGAAAATAAAAAATATCACATTTGTAATAAAAGATTATGCCATGTCATGAATATAGCGTTTTAGATTGTGCTTATCAATATTTATATGGTTGAATGGATGTTCCATTTTTGCTATTTTTGAAAACAGACCTTGCGATGGTTAATTGACCGTGACAAGTCATGCATGAATGATTTCATCTGGATGAAGAAGGTCATTATATCTTTAATTTGATATACAAAAACATATTTGTTATCGTAAATAAATATGAGATATGTTGTCTTAAATAAGTGTCCTGTTTCTTTTTGTTGCGGAGTATATAACAACAAAAATGCAAATTTTGAAGGATATAAATTTATAAACATTTGCAAGAAATCTTGTATATTTGTATGTTTATGTATTAATTTGTAAATTATTCCAGTTATTTTGTTGTTCATACCTGCTCATCCTGCAATAAATTAAAGAATGCAAATTTATTTTCACCTGCCATGGACCTGGGTTTCAACCCTTCTTTAACATTCGAATGGTTTGAGTTAAGAAAGATGATTAAATAAAAATTCAAATAACAAAAACAATCATATCACATAACAATAAGCATTTCCGTAAGTATCCCAATTATCAACAACTAAACTTTTGTGAAAATTTGTGCTCTAAGCCCATTTTCAAAGGAATCATTAAATATAATTAAAAAAACTCTTATTCTTTACGTCACCTTCTATTATTGTTTATAATAAGACTGCAACTACAAGTCCTTCATAAATACAATATTTCATATATGGAACATTGATATATTCTTCTTTTATCTCATAGTATTTAACATAAATCCTCAACAAAACTCCTACTATTCGTTTTCCAGTAAGTATGGGATTTATATGAATAATTTACATTCATAAATAAACTAATTATGCTCTATAGGATATACAACCAGTCCACATTATATTCCCCAAAATACCACTCTAATTCAACTACAACAGTGAACTCCGTGTATGTCCTATAATATATGTACAATAGTATACTTCCTCTTACCTGTCTTATTCGCAACTTTTAAAGTGATCCATTAACTTTGTGAAAATTCAACCAAAATCACTTGGGGCTTACACTTTTCATTTGTATCTTGTTGTTTGACTTATGGTAGCAAATTAATGAAATGGGTTTTGATTGTTCAAATGTCCCCCTAATTATGGAGATATTTAAGAATTTATCATAATTCGGATACTTCACGCGAACGATAGGGATGAAATCAGACATAGATTTAGCCTTTGTTTTACTAGGTAAACATTATTCCTTTTTTTGAAAATTTCACATATCATTCTCAAGAATCTTCTAATGATATTGGTAGGATATTATGATTAATCATCAAATATCACTTTTGGCGGGAACAATATAAAGTTAATGGATTACTTTAAGGTGATCTCCAATGATATACAATCCACATTCTGACATGATCAAGGAACTCCTGTCTCACTTTCCATTCAATAATAAACCCTTATTATCTCATATCACTAGATGTGCCTTGGTCTACAATGTAACTCTCTCTCCCGCAATACATTACCGAGAATCCTTATCTTGCTCATTTTATGATACACTTCCTGCTCTATACAGGGTGGCCCCCAAAAAACGGAACGGGGCACTTCCCAAATGATAGTAACAAAATGATTATGTCCATCGGATAGGGTATCCTTTCCAAAGAAAAACGATACCAAGAACAGTTATTTTGGTCGTGTAGTTTTTGTTTTAGGGCGCTCTGAGTGACACCATGTCAGGTTCCCATTTTTGTCAATTTTTACCTAGTCAATGCCTGATACATCACACTTACTGCCCGTCATTATCAAACAACCATGCCCATTCTCTCGGTACACAGCTGAATGCACACTAACAATAGCGCGCGTATTGCTCGTTGGTCAATGATATGACGGGCAGTAAGTGCAATTTATCAGGCACTGACTTGGTAAAAATTGACGTTTTTTGGGGGCCACTCTGTATTATTCAGGATACAGGATACTGTATCCGCTCTCTGTACAAAGGTTAGTTTACACTTTGTAACTAGCGACTTAGATATTAACGTTTACCCTATTCTCTAACTCTTTACAATGACCTCATGATTCTCAACATACACTTCACATTAAGAAATTAAGGTTCGAATCTAAACCATTAGGGTGCCAATACCCCAATTTGGAATGCCGAATCACACACTTGATCGCGCTGCTAGGTATTGTAGCATCGTTTTGCACCCTAACCAATGCTAACTGTACTCCTATTCATTTGAGTGTGAAATACAAATACAGATAACTATTGCTATAAAACCTATCATTATAGTTCTATCATTTTGTTATATTATATTGTGTACTGAATTGTAAATCAATATTTTGTTATATTATGTTTTGTGAAGAATTAAATAAACGAATTTGAATTACAGTTTGCAGACATGAATTTTTATTATGAACCTCATCAATTCCCATTATTTAATACACGTTCTCACAAAAGATTTCTCTCATTAATAATACGTGTAATCATTGTCAAAAATCTAATTTAGCTTCAAATAGAACATATTTCTACTTCATAATATTTCTATATGAATAAAGCTCTCAACTATTAATTGTTCGAGTATACTCTTAAATATGAGGTTCTGCACAGTACCGGAAGAAGAAATCACATGCATGGTCTGTACAATTTTTACAAAAGTTATAAACCATTCACCCATTTTTAACAATAAATTGTAATCAACACTATCTCACTGCATGTGAAAATACATTATGAAGTTAACATCATCAAATTGATAACTGTTTACAATGATGATGATACCAAACTGACAGTTGTTTCTTACCTTAAACATAGACACGAACAGAGGAGAGAGATTCGTATGAACCACCGAAAGGACTGGCTAACAACAACTGCCCCCAAACTGCCTTCTTCTTGAAAGGGATACAGTAGTTTCGGTTTCTGCACAATAACATTACTGTGTATCTTGTTGTTTGACTTATGGTAGCATAATAATGAAATGGGTTTTGATTGTTCAAATGTCCCCCTAATTATGGAGATATTTAAGAATTTATCATAATTCGGATACTTCACGCGAACGATAGGGATGAAATCAGACATAGATTTAGCCTTTGTTTTACTAGGTAAACATTATTCCTTTTTATGAAAATTTCACATATCATTCTCAAGAATCTTCTAATGATATTGGTAGGATATTATGATTAATCATCAAATATCACTTTTGGCGGGAACAATATAAAGTTAATGGATTACTTTAAGGTGATCTCCAATGATATACAATCCACATTCTGACATGATCAAGGAACTCCTGTCTCACTTTCCATTCAATAATAAACCCTTATTATCTCATATCACTAGATGTGCCTTGGTCTACAATGTAACTCTCTCTCCCGCAATACATTACCGAGAATCCTTATCTTGCTCATTTTATGATACACTTCCTGCTCTATACAGGGTGCCCCCCCCCCAAAAAAAAAAAAAAAACGGGGCACTTCCCAAATGATAGTAACAAAATGATTATGTCCATCGGATAGGGTATCCTTTCCAATGAAAAACGATACCAAGAACAGTTATTTTGGTCGTGTAGTTTTTGTTTTAGGGCGCTCTGAGTGACACCATGTCAGGTTCCCATTTTTGTCAATTTTTACCTAGTCAATGCCTGATAAATCGCACTTACTGCCCGTCATTATCAAACAACCATGCCCATTCTCTCGGTACACAGCTAAATGCACACTAACAATAGCGCGCGTATTGCTCGTTGGTCAATGATATGACGGGCAGTAAGTGCAATTTATCAGGCACTGACTTGGTAAAAATTGACGTTTTTTGGGGGCCACTCTGTATTACTCAGGATACAGGATACTGTATCCGCTCTCTGTACAAAGGTTAGTTTACACTTTGTAACTAGCGACTTAGATATTAAAATTTACCCTATTCTCTAACTCTTTACAATGACCTCATGATTCTCAACATACACTTCACATTAAGAAATTAAGGTTCGAATCTAAACCATTAGGGTGCCAATACCCCAATTTGGAATGCCGAATCACACACTTGATCGCGCTGCTAGGTATTGTAGCATCGTTTTGCACCCTAACCAATGCTAACTGTACTCCTATTCATTTGAGTGTGAAATACAAATAAAGATAACTATTGCTATAAAACCTATCATTATAGTTCTATTATTTTGTTATATTATATTGTGTACTGAATTGTAAATCAATATTTTGTTATATTATGTTTTGTGAAGAATTAAATAAACGAATTTGAATTACAGTTTGCAGACATGAATTTTTATTATGAACCTCATCAATTCCAATTATTTAATACACGTTCTCACAAAAGATTTCTCTCATTAATAATACGTGTAATCATTGTCAAAAATCTAATTTAGCTTCAAATAGAACATATTTCTACTTCATAATATTTCTATATGAATAAAGCTCTCAACTATTAATTGTTCGAGTATACTCTTAAATATGAGGTTCTGCACAGTACCGGAAGAAGAAATCACATGCATGGTCTGTACAATTTTTACAAAAGTTATAAACCATTCACCCATTTTTAACAATAAATTGTAATCAACACTATCTCACTGCATGTGAAAATACATTATGAAGTTAACATCATCAAATTGATAACTGTTTACAATGATGATGATACCAAACTGACAGTTGTTTCTTACCTTAAACATAGACACGAACAGAGGAGAGAGATTCGTATGAACCACCGAAAGGACTGGCTAACCACAACTGCCCCCAAACTGCCTTCTTCTTGAAAGGGATACAGTAGTTTCGGTTTCTGCACAATAACATTACTAACTAATAGTTTAACTTTACCATGCTTGGAAAGTATAACAAAACTACAAAAAAGCCTGTTATCATTCAAAAAGAGCTTTTAGAACACTATAGAGCGCGCTCTCTATTGCTTTCAACCATTTTTCATACAAAATTGTGCGTGTGATGTTTTGTTAAACTCATTATTATTGTTTTATCGATAAAAGATATATGTTTTGAATCTGAATATCCTAGACTTGTGTGATATTATCTTGACTGTAGGTATTAATACACGTTGATCACAGTTGATTCTTGGGTGCTATCCTCGACAAGATTCTCATCGCACGTCCCAATTGTGTGGCTCCGGATAATTGGTGGGGGCGGGGGGGGGGGGGGGGGGGGGAACATACAAGCATGTCCCAAATGATATACTAAAACCTAGATAATACACAAATAGGGATAACATTATAAACAATACAAACTAGGGATGAATCCGGTTTCCCCTATCTATACACCCACGGAAAGCGTTATTGTTTTCCTCTTCTTCACCTTTACCTTCACCTTTACGTCACATTCTATTATTGTTTATAATAAGACTGCAACTACAAGTCCTTCATAAATACAATATTTCATATATGGAATATTGATATATTCTTCTTTTATCTCATAGTATTTAACATAAATCCTCAACAAAACTCCTACTATTCGTTTTCCAGTAAGTATGGGATTTATATGAATAATTTACATTCATAAATAAACTAATTATGCTCTATAGGATATACAACCAGTCCACATATATTCCTCAAAATACCACTCTAATTCAACTACAACAGTGAACTCCGTGTATGTCCTATAATATATGTACAATAGTATACTTCCTCTTACCTGTCTTATTCGCAACTTTTAAAGTGATCCATTAACTTTGTGAAAATTCAACCAAAATCACTTGGGGCTTACACTTTTCATTTGTATCTTGTTGTTTGACTTATGGTAGCATAATAATGAAATGGGTTTTGATTGTTCAAATGTCCCCCTAATTATGGAGATATTTAAGAATTTATCATAATTCGGATACTTCACGCGAACGATAGGGATGAAATCAGACATGCCTTTGTTTTACTAGGTAAACATTATTCCTTTTTATGAAAATTTCACATATCATTCTCAAGAATCTTCTAATGATATTGGTAGGATATTATGATTAATCATCAAATATCACTTTTGGCGGGAACAATATAAAGTTAATGGATTACTTTAAGGTGATCTCCAATGATATACAATCCACATTCTGACATGATCAAGGAACTCCTGTCTCACTTTCCATTCAATAATAAACCCTTATTATCTCATATCACTAGATGTGCCTTGGTCTACAATGTAACTCTCTCTCCCGCAATACATTACCGAGAATCCTTATCTTGCTCATTTTATGATACACTTCCTGCTCTATACAGGGTGCCCCCCCCAAAAAAACGGAACGGGGCACTTCCCAAATGATAGTAACAAAATGATTATGTCCATCGGATAGGGTATCCTTTCCAAAGAAAAACGATACCAAGAACAGTTATTTTGGTCGTGTAGTTTTTGTTTTAGGGCGCTCTGAGTGACACCATGTCAGGTTCCCATTTTTGTCAATTTTACCTAGTCAATGCCTGATACATCACACTTACTGCCCGTCATTATCAAACAACCATGCCCATTCTCTCGGTACACAGCTGAATGCACACTAACAATAGCGCGCGTATTGCTCGTTGGTCAATGATATGACGGGCAGTAAGTGCAATTTATCAGGCACTGACTTGGTAAAAATTGACGTTTTTTGGGGGCCACTCTGTATTATTCAGGATACAGGATACTGTATCCGCTCTCTGTACAAAGGTTAGTTTACACTTTGTAACTAGCGACTTAGATATTAACGTTTACCCTATTCTCTAACTCTTTACAATGACCTCATGATTCTCAACATACACTTCACATTAAGAAATTAAGGTTCGAATCTAAACCATTAGGGTGCCAATACCCCAATTTGGAATGCCGAATCACACACTTGATCGCGCTGCTAGGTATTGTAGCATCGTTTTGCACCCTAACCAATGCTAACTGTACTCCTATTCATTTGAGTGTGAAATACAAATAAAGATAACTATTGCTATAAAACCTATCATTATAGTTCTATCATTTTGTTATATTATATTGTGTACTGAATTGTAAATCAATATTTTGTTATATTATGTTTTGTGAAGAATTAAATAAACGAATTTGAATTACAGTTTGCAGACATGAATTTTTATTATGAACCTCATCAATTCCCATTATTTAATACACGTTCTCACAAAAGATTTCTCTCATTAATAATACGTGTAATCATTGTCAAAAATCTAATTTAGCTTCAAATAGAACATATTTCTACTTCATAATATTTCTATATGAATAAAGCTCTCAACTATTAATTGTGCGAGTATACTCTTAAATATGAGATTCTGCACAGTACCGGAAGAAGAAATCACATGCATGGTCTGTACAATTTTTACAAAAGTTATAAACCATTCACCCATTTTTAACAATAAATTGTAATCAACACTATCTCACTGCATGTGAAAATACATTATGAAGTTAACATCATCAAATTGATAACTGTTTACAATGATGATGATACCAAACTGACAGTTGTTTCTTACCTTAAACATAGACACGAACAGAGGAGAGAGATTCGTATGAACCACCGAAAGGACTGGCTAACCACAACTGCCCCCAAACTGCCTTCTTCTTGAAAGGGATACAGTAGTTTCGGTTTCTGCACAATAACATTACTAACTAATAGTTTAACTTTACCATGCTTGGAAAGTATAACAAAACTACAAAAAAGCCTGTTATCATTCAAAAAGAGCTTTTAGAACACTATAGAGCGCGCTCTCTATTGCTTTCAACCATTTTTCATACAAAATTGTGCGTGTGATGTTTTGTTAAACTCATTATTATTGTTTTATCGATAAAAGATATATGTTTTGAATCTGAATATCCTAGACTTGTGTGATATTATCTTGACTGTAGGTATTAATACACGTTGATCACAGTTGATTCTTGGGTGCTATCCTCGACAAGATTCTCATCGCACGTCCCAATTGTGTGGCTCCGGATAATTGGTGGGGGCGGGGGGGGGGGGGGGGGGAACATACAAGCATGTCCCAAATGATATACTAAAACCTAGATAATACACAAATAGGGATAACATTATAAACAATACAAACTAGGGATGAATCCGGTTTCCCCTATCTATACACCCACGGAAAGCGTTATTGTTTTCCTCTTCTTCACCTTTACCTTCACCTTTACGTCACATTCTATTATTGTTTATAATAAGACTGCAACTACAAGTCCTTCATAAATACAATATTTCATATATGGAATATTGATATATTCTTCTTTTATCTCATAGTATTTAACATAAATCCTCAACAAAACTCCTACTATTCGTTTTCCAGTAAGTATGGGATTTATATGAATAATTTACATTCATAAATAAACTAATTATGCTCTATATGATATACAACCAGTCCACATATATTCCTCAAAATACCACTCTAATTCAACTACAACAGTGAACTCCGTGTATGTCCTATAATATATGTACAATAGTATACTTCCTCTTACCTGTCTTATTCGCAACTTTTAAAGTGATCCATTAACTTTGTGAAAATTCAACTAAAATCACTTGGGGCTTTTCATTTGTATCTTGTTGTTTTGCTTATGGTAACATAATAATGCCATGGGTTTTGATTGTCCAAATCTCGCCCTAATCAAATTATGGAGATATTTATGTATTATAATTTGGATACTGCACGCGAACGATAGGGATGAAATCAGATTTCGATTTACTCTTATTTACTCACTAGGTAAACATAATTATTTTTTTGATACAAAATTAACATATCATTCTCAAGAATCTTTCAATGATACTGGTATATGATTGGTTATCAAACATCACTTTTGGCGGAAACCATATAAAGGTAATGGATTACTTTAAGGTGATCTCCAATTGCAATCCACTTTCTGACATGATTAATTAAATTCTGTTTCACTTTCCATTCAATAATAAACCCTTCATATTCACAAACAATATCACTATATGTACCTTGGCCAACAATATTACTCTCCCTCCAGCAATAAATTACCAACCAAGAATCCCTATCTTGCTCATTTTTATAATACACTTCCACTATTATTTTTCAGGACAGTGTACTGTATCCGCTCTCTGTACAAGGGTTATTTTTTACACAACTAGCGACATAGATATTAATGTTGATCCTATTCTCTAACTCTTTACAATGAACACATGATTTCCAACATACAATTCACACTAAGAAATTAAAGTTCGAATCTGAACCGTAAGGGTGCCAATACCCCAATTTGGAAGGCCGACTCGCACCCCTGATGGTGCTGCTATTGTAGCAGCGTTTTGCACTCTTACTGTACTCCTATTTATTTGAGTGCTGAATACAAATAAAGATAATTATTGCTATAATAATAATAATATAGAGCACTTATAATGCGCCATGACTCTAGTAAACTATTCTCAGGCGCAAATAGAAAAAGAAAAGGAAAGGAAAGGAGAGAGAAATAGAAATATAGTCCCTAATCAAATGCTAATTTAAACAAAATTGTCTTTATACCTATTTTAAAAGACTCAATTGATGTTGTATTTTTAACATTTACTGGCAAAGAATTCCATAATGTTGGTGCTGAATACAAAAAGGACTTTTCACCCGACAACGATTGAACTTTTGGTACTGATAACATTACAATTCAGGGAGCGAAGGTTTCTATTTGGTACATATACACTAACCAAATCTAATACATATTGAGGAGAACGACCATTGAGAGCCATAATAAGTATTTTGAACATAATTCTCTCTTTCACAGGTAACCAATGCAGGTCCTTCAAAATAGGAGTTATGCGAGAAAACTTAGGAATACCAGTAAGAACTCATGCCGCAGCATTCTGAGCCTTCTGTAACTTAGCAAGTTGTGTAACTGGTGCATTATATAACAATGAATTACCTTAATCCAGGGGCGTAGACAACGGGGGGATGAGGGGGATGCATCCCCCCACCTCACAAGGTGGGGGGGGGGGGGGGGGGGGAGGATGACATGTACAATCATCCCCCCCCCCCCCCCCCAGGTTTTAGGGAAGGATATATATTTTTTGTGTGTATCTGTATACGAGTGGGAAAGAAAACATTAGTTGTATGAGCTAAGACTTGTTAAATATAACGTAAAAAATGTAATTTATACATCCACTTTCAATTTTCGCTGCGCGCTTCGCGCGCGAACAGATTATCTCAGTTTGTTGAGCAAATTGCGTATGGTCTGGGGTGAGTTTTTTTTTCTGTATACCGGGCCACGTAGTTCCAGTGTAGGCTGGCATAGCTCTGTATTGTGTTTGTAAAGTAAGTATAAAGTATATGTTATCAGGTTCGATTCCCACGACCTATTTAAGATAACCGCATACCAGGAATTATTTATCCGCCATGTGGCACAATGTATGTTTGTATTCAATAAAGCACAGTTGCAAGTTATACTCCGAATGAAGTAGTCGTGTTATAATTTCTCTCCTAGTCTCCTGATCAACATTATACACAAGTACATAAAAATGGCGACGAAGATAAAGTACAAGGCGTGTCCACCCCACTTCGACACAAGTGCTCCACAAACCTGGGGAAAATGGGTGGAGGATCTCGAGGAGTTTCTCGCCGCAGCCGAGATGCCCGTGGTCGACCAAGTCCAGAAAGAAGCAATTTTGTTATATGTTGCTGGACCTGACGTTCAGGAGATTTTCAACACGCTAGTCATACCTGAAACACTCGGTGATCAGACTCTATATCGCCGCACGCTCATCGCCCTCACAGAACATTTCAGCAAGGCACGAGATGCCCGAGATTTTGAATATGAGATGCACTATTTGCCAGAGTGGTACACTTGGAGGACGATCCCAACATCGACACGAGCCGTCGACAAGGAAGAGGAGATACCGACGAACCCGACACGAGCTGTCGACAACAACGAAGAGGAGATGATGGAGAGCACGGCTGCAGCTGACAATGCCGGCACAGACACAGAAAGCCTCGACCCCGATCACGATACAGATCACGAGCAAGAAGCGGCCAACGATCCAGAGAGCGATCACGACATCGAACACGATCACAACGATCCAAAGAGCGATCACGAAACAGAGAGCGATCACGACACCGAGAGCTATCACGACACCGAACACGATCACGACGATCTAGACAGCGATCACGTCACCGAACACATTCACGACGATCAAGAGACATTGAACACTATCGATCAGAGAAAGCAGACGCCCCAGTAGACCCCGAAGACGCTCTAGACA
>JBAMJV010012044.1:0-25954 GCA_037951105.1 Echinarachnius parma
TGCAGATCAGTGATTTGGCATTTATTTTGTAATTGTTTTTTTGTTTCAAATTCCCTAGGACTCCTTTATGAATGTGAATTGGGGTGGGGGCGGGGGGTGGGGGGGGGGGGGGGGATAAATCACCATGATAACCCTGTGGCTAAAGGAACATAGGAGTAATATGTTATTATTAATGGCCTGTGGCCATATTCATAAAACCCCGATAAGCTAGTTGGTTGATCAAATTACGATTTCGATGTCCGCTAGGCTTAACTGGTATTCACAAAAGGCCGATAGGCTAAATTCGCTATCGTAGTCAAGGCCTGGCCTAGCATGACAACCCATCTGTCTAAATTCCACAAGCATTTGGTATTCCACGACATTGTTAGTCGAAATGCGAACAATTACAACAATAGATCTGCGGTGCCGACTAAATGCATTGAAATCTATTTATGCGGGACGTTCTGAATAGAGCTTTGTTGGACTTACAACAAAGGCGTGAAGTTGAATGACGACCTAACACCCAGCTAATTTTTTCTTATTCACCAAAGCCAGATAGGACAAATTTTAGCGACACTGGACCAAAAATTTAGAGGTACTCTGATGTACCTCTAAATTGCTAGCAAGTAACAATCTGCCCGGTTTTGTGTGTGCGTGTGGCGCGATCGTGAACATGGCACGGAGAATATTCGAATAAGGGATATTAGAGATTTTTTATGATAGCGTGATGTTAGTTCAAAATAGTTCCCCAAGTAACATACTTTTCCGTGTTTGTCCTAGCATCCTTGTACTTCAGCAATAACATATTTTATCAGTTTAAATTACATGTTATCTGGAGAGTAATTTGCCTTTATTTGTCCTTTTTGTGACATATTAGCTTACTTTTGCAGTTGGGATTGATTTTATGTGATTTCAATTCTGTTTGATGAATCTATCTATATAATACTATTTAATGCAATTCCGTTTCTGTTTTCACTGCAATTGAGTAGTTTCCTTGTCATGCTATCATATTATAAGCGTGGCGGAGCTTGATCGTAATGAGGACGGAGATGTATTTGGTTTTACTTCATTGGGGTGGCTATGAAAACATGTGCTTACGTGTGATTCCCCCCCCCCCCCCCCCCCCCCGCCCCGAAAAAAAACACATCATTCCTACTCACGCTCAAATCTACAGTAACACCCTTACATATAGGAATTATAGCAAGCTTTTTGTTTTGGACACAAGTTACCGCCCTCCCCCCCCCCCCCCCCCCCCCCGTTTACCCCAGATAAGACACTTATGTTATACTACCCCCCCCCCTTACTGTATCACGTTGTAGAACACATAACAAACTCAATAAGACGCTTTTATGATTGGAACAATAAGGAACAGTGCGTTCATTCACACGTTCGAGTAAACTGCACTTTTATGCGATGTCAAACAAACTTGCAACAGATGGAATGTTACCATGACAGCCACGATGAATAAATTGTTGTTGAATAAGTTGTTAGCTTGTTATCGGTATGGTTAGCAGTGCTTCTTGAATTACGATTTAGCAACCCGCTACGAAGATTTTAAATGGCTATTGTATTACAGGGCATAAACGCTCGTTGATTGGTCGATATGGTAAGGGCATAGGCAGCGTGCAAAATCTACACACATAAAAGACATACCTATGCACGTGTGTGTTATGCACTGGTCTGTGAAAACAAAGGTGATCATCCAAGCGAGTTCCGTGAGTTCCCCGCTAGTTATCGTCCAAAGTGGCATTTTGGCAATGAGATAAGGCCTAGCTGACAGATAGGCTATCGGGCTTTTATGAATATGGCCACAGGTCAGATATCAACGGATAGCGGAAACGAATGCCCAACGAATAGAAAATTTGCGAAATGAAATTATTCGGTGATGAAAGTGTCTCCATTGCTTTATGTACAAAACATAGAACAACGTACATCACCGGACAAGGAACGGACAAGAAACGCATACGAACGGAGACGAACGGATGGAAAATTTAGCTCTCCGTTTGACGTCCGTTTACGCAATCTGTTGATATGTGACCGGGCTATAAACATAAATCTTTGGAAGACTTTAAATACAAATCTAAATCAGGATAGAAGTCATGAGCACTACAAATTAAACAATTTAGGAATCCCCCCCCCCCCACCCCTCCCTTCTTATTTTAGAATTGATTTAATTTGTTTTTTTTGGGGGGGGGGGATGTTATGCACCCCACTTTATTATAAATTAGCCTGCATGCTGTGCGTCTCTGTGTTTTTCTTGCTTGTACCTTTAACCAAAGACAAAAATACTTTCTTATAGTACCTCCTTGATATTATAACACATGTTCTAATAGCTTGACCCCCTTTGTGGCAAGGTGAGTGCTAAAATAAGACTCCAACACCATGGACTGACCATGTGACAGCCATGACAAACATGTCATATGCTGTGCATTGTTTACATGTACTCACTGCCTGTGTGCTGTTGATCTTGTATACTGACTAATGAACTCTGTGTGTGCAATTACATGTACTGTACTGTGTGTGCATTGATTAGATTATCCAATCCAAGTCCACAGTGCCAAATGCACTTTACAACATGTGCACAGAAGTACATGTGCTTGTTTACATTACACTGCATACAGTACTCTGTGTGTGGGTGGAGATGTGGGGGTGTGGCATGGGCCTGGCCTGTTGCCATAGTGACATGTCATCAATCATTGTTATTAATAGTTTATAGTCGGGCCCACCTGGACCCCCTTCCTATCCTAGGCAAGAATTTCTGGATATTAAAGTCCAAATGACAGCATTGAAAATGTCTTCAAAGTGAATAAATAAATGAATTATCAATAAACTAGAGAGCCATGTATCTAGGTGCCCTATTCAGAGGCGCATTATTACCCTTGGTCACCATGTACAGTTCAAACCCGCACAATTATCTTGTGCACCATCTCAACTCCCAGGGGAGCATACTAGTCCAAGCTGCCCTATGATGATGTAGAGCCCTACAAGCTAATTTAACACCAGACCAAGTACCCAAAATATTGTACCCAAATGTACAGTGTCCCTCATAATTGGTGATATATTGAAAGTTTACTGGGACATTTTGGCAGGTTACCAGCGTTGCCAAATCCGAAAATTTCCGTTGGAATTGGGTTTCTTTTTACTGGGGGAAAATATCTTTGGTCGTGGGTTACCTTATTTTGAGCATACTTTCGGGTATTATGTGGGCACGGGCGGCTAGAAGCATCTTGCCCGTATTTACAAGTTGATCTTCCGAGTTCGCTCTTTTTGGTGGGGCATACTACTGGTTTCTATACAGAAGAGTCTGTAACAGTTCAAACTGACATGGAAATTTACTACTTTTAAATGGACCCTACGCTTCTGAAAATGCCCTCTGATGTGACAATGCAGTCTCATAATGGACCACATCACATACTGTACACTATCCCTCATATAATATTCATGATATGGAAGGTTTTATAGAGACCGACATGGAACTTTAACCTGTTCACTTCGAGATTCTGAAATCCCCATAGACTTTGTACATAGCCCACCCGGTTCCTGTAAGCAACGGGTTAATACTAATGGACCCCATCACAACAGGTACATGACTGAATATGATCATTACTGTTTGGGGACTTTTTAAAGAAGTTTTTTCAAACATGGCTTTAATACTAACAGACCACATCACATGTACACCTACCTGTACACTATCTCTGATAGTTTAAGTGAAATGGAAGTTTCTGGATAATGTTGGTAGGGTACCCAAGACTGACATGGAACTTTAAATACTTAATGGACCCCCATCGAGGCATCGCTACACGTACACTATTGGTGGGAGACGAGCCAGGATGGGTATATAATTGAGTCACTATTGAGTGGCAACAACCTTTTTCGCAAGATGTTGCTTTTGGAATTGATCGGCACGCACGCAAACCCACATTCCAATTCCGTCCCACTATAGCTTCACCACTATCTACCATCTGTCCTAACACAAGCCCCCACACTAAATTTGTTTCTCTAGTGCCTGTTCGGCGTTGGTGCAAGTCAAATCATAAATGTTCAAATTTGACTGGCCCAAACAGAAAATTTACTTGCCTGCTTAAACTTCTAGATGAGATTTACATAATGAATTACATTCTACTCTCACAGTAGCCCGATTGGGCAAGCAGACTAGACAATTTTTACATTTTATTTGCCCCGACATCAATTTTGACTTGCCCCGGGCAAGTGCTAATGTCGAGCCCTGAATAACCATTTGTAACAAAATCATTTGTAATTCTGGGGTTTCAGCTAAATGTTCACATCAAATAAGATAATATATTCCTACATTGTAGTAATCTAGTATCTTCCAAATACTGTAGTAAGTAACACAACCAAACTGTAATAACCCTGCCTTGTTGAACTATCTGTATAAGTCCACGAAAAACCTGAAGGAAATTGATTTGGATAGAACATTATCAATTCATTGGTATTGCCATTTATTTATGAAAATGAGTAAAAGAATGCTGAATATTGGTTTACCAATATCTGCCCCCTATTTTGTGACAGGTTACTATTTTGGAAAATAGCCGTCAAACAGACGCTAGATGAAATTTGGCTAGTACAGAATCAGAACAAAAAACATGAACCCTGTTTAAAAGTTCAATGAAAATTGCTTGCTCTAAAAATGCACATCAACCTTTACTGAAAGTATGATATAAGAATTGTACAAAGTTTATATACCAAGCCATGAGCAGGCCAAGTTCTATCATAAACCCACTGAAATGAAAGGGTTTAATCAACCATAAACGACATAGTCTATAACAATTTTTAAAAGCTTTAGGAGGTGTCAGACTCCATACAACATTTGCAAAACCATTAACTGACCTGGAAATATTTATACAAAATTACAAATCTATTCAAAAATATTGCATGCACACTGAGCTCTATCTATTACAGGGGCTTCATTTTTATTTGGGAGGGGGGGGGGGGGGGACTACATTGCCCCGAGACCCCAAGGCCCAAGTATTTTTCTTACTGTGTCAGACATAGAAACACTTCTTCTCTTTAAAAGACAAATGTGTGATAACCTGCCCTCCAATGGGATGAATTATTTTGGGCTGAACCTAAAAATGTCGCTGGAATAGAAACAGAGATAAGGCCTTCACCTTATAATCAGGACAATACCCATCTATATATGGACCTGATAATATTTAACATCCGTTGATTGTACATTGCGCTACAATCATTCGTTTGTGCATTGTTAGTCTTTGGTAAAAAATAAAATATATTTGAATACAATAATAAACACTTTGGACGGCCCGAAAGGAGAAAGTGCACATATCTTGTGAACAAGATACAATATTGCTGCATGAAGAAATTGTGATTTCACTGTACTTGTACAAAGTTGAAATTGTCATCCAAATAAAGACATAAATTTTACAAATGATACGACAGACTCGACTCGTTAACATTCTTTGAGACATCCTTCATGCTGTTTTCAAAACATCACCATTTAAAGCTTAGACGGTTATGAATGAATACAAAAATTATCATATTTCTGTTAAACGTACATGTAGGCAGATTAATGATTTTTAACGTACAAATGTAAGGCACTTTTAGATAAATTGAAATTATGTGCACATTCCCTGAGGGTATCATGATCTGGTGACTGGTCATTTCCTGTAAATTAACTACGACACGTTACGAGCCATATGGAATTGTAATGAAAGTAGGTAGAAGAAAAATGGGGGTGGTAAATGAGGGATCAAATGTCATTTATAAAATCACAGAAATAAAACAGTATGAGTAGTACTACAAACCATATGGACGTTAATGAAATTATATACGGGGTTTAAATGTCACCATTTATAAAATCACAGAAATTAAATAGTATCATTACTACAAACCATATATCAGTGCTCGAAATTAGCATAGGCCCGCTGGCCTGGGGCCACTAAAAATTAGCTCTGGGCCACCAAGTTTCATTGATCCTAAATTCTACTGGCCCGTTTGGGCAACCAAATTCAACAGAATTTGTAATGTTTTTCCTTGTTTGGGGCCACCAGATTAAGGTTTCGGGCCACTCAAAGTTGAACAATCTTGTTTTTAATTGCCTGACTGGGCCACAAAGCAAAAAGGTTACATTGCATATGGAATTGAAATATAAGTAGGAGAAATTATGGGGGTGGTAAATATGACCAGGATATTATGTCATAGTTTGTAAATCACAGAAATTATGAAAAACATGTACATGTAACAGTTTCCCCACGGAAATGGGAAACGGGGGAATAAATCCAGAATGACACTTTTCCATATCCTCTAGGAGTTAAACTGAGAGGATACATGTATTGGTTTGAATTACAATGTATAACATGAAGGATATCAATATTGATTACATACAGAGATTAGGGGGCAAAGGGAGATGACGACCCAACCCCCTTCCCAAAAAAGGAGTTGGAATTATAAAGACTAGATATTAGTTGGTGAAGATCAAACATTGATGGAATGAATCCTTACACTAACCCTAAGAATCCTCCCTAACTTTTTTTTTCTCTGAGCTGGCCTGTTCGGGCAAGTAAAATCATAACTTTTCAAATTTCACTTGCCCAAATAGAAAATTGAATTGCCCGCATACTGCTAGATATTTTTCTCTTGTATGTGACCAATAATTTAGTTACAAGATCAGGCAACTAAGCTAGGTCATTTAGGAGATTTTACTTGCGCAACATTAATTTTTACTTGCCCTGGGCAATAGGGCAAGTGCTAGTGTCGGCCCTGCCTAACATACACACTACAAATGTACACACACAATCTATTTACATGAATCAATGTCACGAATGGTACCCTCTTTACACACATGTATACCAATGGAATCTTGTTGACACAAGATTCCTGAAATTTCAATTCCATTACAGAGTGGGATTGGCAATTTACATTCGAAACTGTTCTTCTGTGAAATTGCATCAATGGTAGTAACTTAAATTCAATTATAACAATGACCACATACAGTACATGTGAGCGCTCAATATAAATGACATTTCCATGGATGATATACACCTGTAGTAGATACAGGCCAGCTAGTGAACAAGCAGGGTGAAAGTTGTAAATGCTGATACACCATAATATTTAGAAGGTACATGTACATACATTATTAATGAGAAAGTGAACGAAATACACTGGGGCTCACACTGGTGATTAACATTGTATGATAGTAACCCACAAAATGCACCAAAAACAAGCCCCCATCAATTTATGCACAATACATTGGAGAGTGCTTTTTTCACACTAAAATGGTCGAAAAATAGCCCCCGAAAATAAAATGTTAATTCCCTGGAATATAATGTAAACATAATAATATACATTTGTTATGAACATTCACTATTTAGAGCAAATGGTACATGAATGAAGTTGAACACTGAACAGTGAAGACCTTACATCCATGAACACTGTCAAAGTACATGTACATGTACATGGGCATTGACATGTACTGCGCAGTTGGCCTATAGAGGGGGTAATCTCAAATGAGAGCAGGGTAATGTTGAATGCCTGAACTGGACAGCATCCAAGCATTAATGCTACATGTACATGTACACGGTATACATGCACAAATGTAGGTCAAATACATACACATACATGTACAACAAACAGGTACAATATGCACATACAACATACTATATGAATGTAAGCCTGCATACATGCATACCTTTAGTGATCATACAAGTGTACATGTATGTCACATGACATACATGTAGTCAAATACATAACGTATACACGTGTAGACAAGTAGATACATACAGTACATGTACACATGTGTGGTGCATGTCGAATGGGGAACAGTACAGCATGTACAGTATGAATGTAATGAACTGTACTGTTAACACATTTCTACATACCAGCATTCATGATGTACAGTACAACATGCTTTTCCATTCAGTACATCATGTGTGAAAGATTGACAAATTTCTGATTTATTATACAAAATTTGTCATTAATGTGTGTGTGCGAACAGTATGCAAATTAGTCAGTATCTTAAAATATGTTATTAGGTAAATTAATTTGTTTTTATTGCTCTATTTGGTATACCCCCATCCCTTCCATACGGTGAATAAGATTTGTATCATTGCCCCTTCCTGGCGAGTATTTGAACAAGACAATCAATTTTGTATAAAAAGCATTCAAGATCATTGTACTTTACAACATGACTCTTTCCCCAATGATCTAATATTTGCCCCCTCCCATGCTCATTGTCTCCTACCCCCCCCCCCCCAATCCCCCCCCCCCCCCAGCCTCCTACCCTATCCCCACCCATACCGCCCAAGTGAGCACATAGCAATTTGACACTTGTCAGATTTACAATAGGGATGATGTTACAAACGCCTTGCTTAGTTGAAGGTCTAAATAGAGCGTTTGCCCCCTCCAGTATTCCCTTATGAAGAATTTACCCCCTCCCCCTACCCCTCCCCCTACCCCTCCCCGCCCCCAACTCCACCCCCTAAATAAGAGCACATAGCAAAGGCACTGGTCAGAATTAGAATGGGGATGATGTTACAAAACGCCTTGCATTGTCACAGGCCTTATTAATGTGTGCGCAGTGATGGGGAATGCATGTAGAGTGACAGATGACATAGAGTCGGCGACACATTTCCCGATAGCTATGCACGGCTTAGCCAGGCAGCTTGAGTGTTGCGAGAATACAATACAATATTGGATTTATATAAATAATCAATGGTAGCATTGTGACACACACATATATTGTACAATGAATGTCAAGGGTACATAGCATTGTGTAGCCTTGCATAGCTTGTGACTAGCGAGTGCATTGACGAGGGTTTTCTGGGAAGACCACAACAATGGGTGCTTATAATTTATATAGCTTTTTTTGCGCAGTGGTTTAAACGTTACAGCATTGGTTATAGCAAATTTGATGTCTCAAGTTTGAGTCAGGGAATAATTTTCCTGGTATCGCATCGCAATTTGCTAAGCATTTTTGCATGATTGCTATACAAAATATCTCTTGTGTAGCAGTTTTCTTCCATAGAAGTGTACAGAATTTCATTTGAAATATCTATCCATCGAATGAAATTGCTAATCAAATTTGAGGAGGAAAATTATTCCCTGTGAGTAATGGCAAACCAAATTTTCCTTTTTTTTCTCTTCATTTGTCTTGCTCATTTTATTTAGTTCATTTATTTCTGATTTGTCGTAAAAGTTTGCCTTGATACAGTTCCTGCTAGTGCAGTAGTTTGCAAGCTCGGCTCATTACGATTTAAATTTATTTAGGGTAATTTTTCCTCTAAGTTTGAAGTACAAGTTTCAATATTGCCAAACATTCTGCTCAAGATGAATGCCTGCAACATATTGTATAGGAAGTATACAGGGGCTGAGGGGGATTTTGCCCCCTAATTTTCAAAATAGCCCCCTGAAATCAGTACTAGGTAGCCCCTAAATGACCATGTGAACAATTTCTGGATATTCATCAGATTGGAAAAGTAGCCCCCTAAAATTCCAAATCAATTCCTGCATCGGTACAGTAGCCATAGTGAGATGCACAGTATTCAGAGATAGCTAATTAACTGAATACAACAAAGTCATACACGTATGTGATTATTTGATTATTAATTAATCAATCAATAGAGACACAGAGTGATACAGTTGCACAATGAATTACAATTTATGTGAAGTATATCAATGCCAATGGTTCGACTGTGACGAATATGTAAATTAGCACTGTGTCATCATATTGCAATGTGTAATCAGTAATGAATGTGTGAACATGAAGCCAATGTGTGACGAAACAGAGAAAGCTAATTAATAAACTGAAAGTGCGTAAGCGAAAAGTGGCAGCACGAGCACGACAAAAAAAAAAATGCAAATAAAACATTAAAAAATAGTGGTGGATATTCAACTGATGGTGCGAGTGGCAGCTTTAATTTGTTTTGTTTTTTCGTTTACGCACCGTGCAGCGAGCGTCGTTGGTGTGGCAAATGCAGCGAGGCCATTGCGTAACATTTGATTTCTGGTGGTGGTGGTGGGTCGGCAAGACTCGGCAAGTCGAATCACCTGCCCCTCGTCAAAATTATAATCCAATTATGCTCCGGCCGAATCCCCGAAGTGGAAGCATCGGCAGAATAGGCATGTGGGGCTCGTATCGTGCGGCCTAGTTTCTGAAGCAGTTTACAGTATGTGCGGGCCCCACTTGTCCTACTTGTGCTGCTATTGTTTGCTGTTATTGCTGTTGGTTTTTTTGTACAGTGCTTGTGATTAGCAATAGCATGGACTTGGTAGTCCCGAGTGGTGAGCTTCAAAGTGACCGGCTTTGTGGACCTGCGATTCAAAAGGGGGGGGGGGGTCAAAACCAAGAAAATTAAATGATTTAATGAGCACTTCATGTAGTTGAAACTAATACATGTAGAAACATGAAAGGAAGTTCAAATAACTATAATAATATATAATAAGTTTGATTCATACAGCACCTATGTAATATGATACAGTATCATCTCTAAGCGGTTCACGCTATTATTACTCCAGTCATAGGACACAATGCTCGTCCGCACAGATTGTGTGCACCATCTTCACTCCCTGGGGAGCATTCTTTCCAAGTGGCTCATGGGCATTAAGATCATTCACAAAAGGGCATTTATTTAAAGGCACCTCCTACCAGGGCCCCATGTATACACCGGGCCGGGTAGAGGGCAGCAATAGTAGATTAATTGTCTTGCTGACGAACAAACAGAGTGGACAACCACAGAACTCGGGACCCCAATGATTGGAAAGCACACGCTCTTAAATCTTCCTGAAAACCAACAGCTATATGTTTATAATCCACTGACTTCATCAGTTTGAATACTGCACACATGCCCTTGTAGCAAATCAAGAGCACCATCTTAATTCCTCATTACAACCACTTCAGTAGTCAGTATTGATTCCAGAAAAGACTACATAAATTCATCCGGGGGGTGTTGCATAAAAGAGTTGCGATTAATCGCAAGTCAGAAAACATGTGCACTAAAGCCAATCCGAAATCGCACTGGAAAAAATAGCTACAAGCCAACAACCTACACTACCATGTATGTATAAAGACTGACCACTTTCTACATAAAAATACCAAAGATCTCAAAAGTAAATGCGTCCATGAAGGCAACCTGCTTATTGACCAGAGCATTTGAACCTCTCTGGTATAGATTATTAACATATTTTAGGCACACTTGGAAGTATCCCCCCCCCCCCCCCAAAAAAAATGAAAAATAATAATAATAAATAAATAAATAAATAAATAAAACAAAACTAAACAATAACAAATATAAATAAATAAATAAATAAATAAATAACTTATTTTTATTTTTTCCCTGAGACAAGCTGCTTACATTGCAATTTACATCTCTCTGACTTTGTTACTGTTATGACTGCCAAATACCAACCGTACAATTGAATAACTCCACGATATCATTTCAATGAGCAGATGATGATGCTGAGAGCGTTAACGCATCACTTGAAGATGCATGCCAAGTGGCGAACATTCTCGGAGGTTATTGGTGCTGCCAATTTAGTTCACCCAATTCTAGACAGTACACAAGTCTGCCTCATCAATCAATCATCAACGTCCACCCTGCTTGTCAAACATACTATCAACTATCAAATGTACATCAAATACCAGCATGCAAAACCCTTCACTCCAGTACACTGGTCAAATAACGACGCTAGAAATTAGTTGTTGTTTTTCTTGTGGCCCAAGGGGTTGGGCAAGTAAAAAACAAGATTTGTCTAATTCTAGTGGCCAAAACCTAAATCTGGTTGCCCCGAACAAAGAGAAACATAACAAATTAAGTTATATTGGCTGCCCATTTGTTTTTCTTGTGGCCCATGGGTTTGGGCAAGTAAAAAACAAGATTTTTCTAATCCTAGTGGCTGAAACCTAAATCTGGTTGCCCCCGAACAAAGAAAAACATAACAAATTAATTCATATTGGCTGCTCATTTGATTTGGGCTAGTGGAATTTAGCATCAATGTCATTTGCTAGCCCAAAGCTAATCATGATTGGCCCCAGGCCAGCGGGCAAGTGTAGAGTTGAGCCCTAACCACCTACAGTAAGTATTTCAACTATCAACTGCATATAAAATGTATTATACATGAAAGCAAAACCCTTCACTCAAGTGCAACACTGGCCCTATCCCACCTCTTGCAAGTATTCTCCCATATGGTTTATGAAGTCCCCAAACATCACACACACGAACTGACGAACATATGATTTTTCATCACGGTATGTGGTCACGCAATGCTACATTGCACATTAATATCTAGTGCACACATGACCAAGATTCAACCGAGATTCCACCTCCCCAACCAGCACCACATGCCTCTGAGCTATGGGGCAAGCCCAATACATTATTAGGCGCTAATAAACGTGCAATAATTACGATGGGTTTTTGTTTTCACGTCATACGGTCTCTCTCACTGCCGGCACCAAGCAGAGATCAATGGGGAGTGAGAGAGGGGGAGATAGAGGGAAAAAGGACGGCATCGCAAGTCCGGGTTGAAGTTTTTCTTTTGGCACTTTCTGAGGTTGTTAAAGGGAAAGTTGAGTTTTGGTAGAGAGGGCGCTAGACTACTTAATTGGTTTGTGAGGTAATGAAAAACTGAGTGTAAAATTTGAAAGAGCATAATATTTAAACAATAAAATCATCTTTGTTTGATCAAAATCGGTTCAGAAACGGCTGAAATATCCATAAATATAACAATTTGTAAGATAATTCTCTTATATGAAGAAAAAAAAATACTCCAAAAATTATGATGGGTCATTGAGTTTTCTCTCACTGCCGGCACCAAGCTGAGATCAATAAAGAGCAAGAGAGGGAGGGGGAAGGACGGCATCGCAAGTGTACAGGTTAAAATCTTTTTCTTTTTATAGATGCTTGAACTTGAGTAATGTTGGAACTTTCTGAGAATGTTAAAGATACTACTGTCCTACTTTTGCAAGCAAAATTCCAAAGTTGCCAGATAATCGTCTTGTATGAAGAAATAAAAAATTCCCCCAAAAATTATATTAATTTTATTGGTTCTCTTACACTGCCGGCATTAACTAGAGATCAATGGGGAGTGAGAAAGAGCGAGAAGGACAGCATCAAAAGTCCGGGTTAAAGTCTTTTTTTTTTACGAGATGCTATAACTTGGGTATTGGTGTTGTGATAAGTTGTGCAGGGTTCCAAAACCATTTGTTTGCTAATTAATGGCCTGGGCCCATATTCATTAAAGCCTGCTAGCTTAGTTGTATGCTAAGTCTCAGTGGAAAAATTCATATTTTTATTTCGGGGGCTCGTTTTCGGGGGCTACTTTTCCAACTTTCGGGGGCTACTTTTATCATCTCCGGGGCTACAAATTTCCGGGCTCTTTTTCGAATTTCAGGGGCTACTATTAAGCTCTAATGCTGTAAGTGATCATCTTATAAGCATTTGATCACGATCCAAACAGAAAATCCAACAAAAATCCCATTATTTTTTTTTTTTTTTTTTTTTTTTTTGGGGGGGGGGGGGGGGGGCTACCGTATTTGTCGGTGTATTAACCGCACATTTTTTCTCAAAAAAAAAGCTCCAAAATGGGGGGAGCGGTCAATACACGGAGATAGGAAAATTGTACACGCAAATTGCCTAGCCAGCGCCGGGCCTTAATTACGATGCGGTTAATACACGGAGATAAGATTCACAAGTGACCAAAGTCCACCTCAGCAAGGCATTCATACTCATACGATGCACGGAAAATACAAGCATATTCCCCCCAAAACAAGTCATGCAGTGTCTTTTGTTTCACTTTTACCTCTTCCTAAATATTGCTCGTTGTTGCTGCGAAAGCGGCTTGGAAGATTCACGATCTTAGTACGAATCCTAACATGCACCCGCGCGACTGGCCGAGCAGCTAGCTCAGGCGGGAATTCTCTTTCCCGACGCGACCGTACCCCAAGCCGCCGCCCGGCCCCGCGCCGGTGCGCGCTGGCGGTGTGCATGCTAGCGCTGCGGGTAGCACAGGCCCTCGTTCAGGTGAAAGGCCACGCCGCTGAATGCACACACGTGTGCGATTTCCGCATGTGCTAAATAAGAAATTGGTACGTTGTACACTGTAGCACTCGATATGTCATCAAAATTATGCTAAACTATTGAGTGCTAATACTCAAATAATAATCCACCCTTCAAAACATGTGAGCTGACATGACAACATCGTGATCGTATATATCAGTACAATGCACTCGCAAGTAACGATCGTAATTTCTTATCCCCTGAAACAGTTTTCAAGAGTAGATTCAACATAATTTAAACTAGAAAGAAGGAATAACATTAAGGTACAGTTTTTTTTAAATCTCAGTTCTGATTGTTTTATTGGTGAAATCTTTGTTTTGTTGTCTAACGTTTTATGTAGTCCCATGTGTAGTGATCCGTGTGGCAAATTCAACAGAAGTTATAGATTCTTCTGCTGTGAAGAAGGCCTGATAATTTTCTTTATTTACTTCGGAGGCTTCAGTAAATAAAACAAAATTCATAGGCAAAACTTCTCTGATAGATAAGCTATTTTTGGTACCTTTCCTAAGAAAATGCTGACCATCTAAAGACTAAAAATCAAGAATTATACTATCAATTTTTTTTTTTTTTCATGGAAAAATGGCCAAAGTTGGGGGTGCGGTTAATACATCGGAGCGGGTAATACACCGACAAATACGGTACTTTTTTTTGTTCAGGGGCTCTTTTGGGCATTTCGGGGCGAATTCGGGTGAATTCGCCCGCCGCCCCCTGTATTTTTTTCGCTGCTAAGTCTATTTTGGATGACGTGACCAAGAATTATTCACATGTTCTTACAGTTGACTAGGGTTAACTTATTGGGTAGCTAAATGTAAGGCTTACCCAGCTAACAGTAGTCGGAGACTAGGGAAACTGTTGCTCACTAAACTGTATCATTTGATATACTCTTAGCATGGAACTAAGCTAGCAGGGTTTTTTTTTTTAATATGGGCCCTGGTAGCACAAGTACTTTATTTATTTTATTTATAATATATTTTCTATCATTTGTTCTATTGTTTCTTCTTTTTTTAAAAGGGTAGCCTCATTAGTGATCTACCACTGTTTTATATGGGTCACTGTATACAATACAATCATAAAGAACAAATTAAACACATTATATCTCAACTTTCTCTTCATTTCTGATGGACCAAAATAAGGCTGTAGTGAAATGGTTACACGACGGTTAACCGACCGGCATCGGCAAAAACGTTTTCATTTTCACGGTTTCGGTTAGCCGGGAAAAAATAAAAAATAAATAAATTTGATTATCTATTGCTAAAGTAAAGGTATTTTACATGTATCACAAATAAACAAAACAAATAAACAAATGGTAAGAGGATTAATGAATAGATTAGACCTGGTAGAGCAAAATTTAGAAGAATCATTTGTGATGAGATATCCGAAGGCTTTCATCTTGACAGCGGTTTGTAGACTAACATGGCACTGCCCTGCTGATTCCAATTGAAAAAACGGACAGATATCGGATGATTTATATATTTATTTTTTTTCGGTTACCCGTTCGGTTAACCGGTTTTTGCCGTTGGTTAACCGGTTTTCCAAATAACCGACTTACTACAGCCTTAGACCAAAACAAACATTTGTACTGGCCCCCAAATCATATTTAATTTTGTCATCTGTCTTAAGTAATATGAAAATCTTGTTCCCTTTATTAATGAAAAGTCAAAACTGGATTTGTGGATGAGGCACGACATGGAATACAAGAATTTCTCATAGTGTAATTGTCAGTTTAAAACAGAAGTTGCCTGGTCGGGCCAATAACTAATTAGACTTTTATAAATGAAATTGCAATAACCCAGTGCTCGAAATTAGCATAGGCCCGCTGGCCCGGGGCCACTAAAAATTAGCTTCGGGCCACCGAATTTCATTGATACTAAATTCTACTGGCCCGATCAGGCAAGCTAATTTCACCGAATTTGTTATGTATTTCTTTGTTTGGGGCCACCAGAAATAGGTTTCGGGCCACTAGAAGTTGAAAAATCTTGTTTTTACTTGCTTGACTGGGCCACGAGGCAAAAATGTTAATTTCTAGCATTGATTATAACCCAACACCAATTTTAATGGTCTCCGGACATCCAGTCAGTGTTTGTGTGGAGTATATGAGTGTTTACGTTAGTTCAAATTACAAAGTGAAAGTTAGCTTATAAATCAGCTCAGCTTGACAGTACATGAAACAAGTGAACGCACTCCCAAATAAACAATTACATAATTATTATGTACTAACTAAAAGTGCGTTTGTAAACATAAAAACAAAATGACACAATATTTCAATAAAAATTCATCACCATTAATACAAATGGTCATCAACTTTGCAGAACTCGTAACGATCAAGCAAATATTTGTTGGAGAAAAAGAGACCGACTCACAGCAGCCAAGCATGAAAGTCGCCAAGTAGAAATGGGAATACAAATAGCATTGATCAGCTAGATATCTATGGACACACTAGCATTTGCTTTTAAAATCATGGAATTTTTATGATAGAAAACAATTTGTATATATTCTTGTGGAGACAATTTCTCTGAATTCCTTTTGCAGAGGCCACAAAATGACTGCATCACATGACTGTGTAATATTTTGGTTATTTCCCAGAACGGTAACCGGTAGCAACAACAAAAACGGGCGTTATTTTAGGTTTCCTTGTGAATACATTGCAATTTACCAATGTGCTGGTTTATTGGTATTGTAAATTTTCTCCATATTTTCTGTGGGCATAATGCAGATAGAAATAATGTGATTGCAAACTGGCAAAATATTTCTTCTTTGATGTGATCAGAAACAGTTAGTTGACACGGGGAAACCTAAAATCAACTAAAAATGACCAGAAACAGTCCGTTCAGGCAGGCAAATTCATCCCCAAATTTGTTTTTTTCCCCCGATTTGTCTGCACATGATCGGAAATCGGCATGACCGGATCGTGATCGAATGCCGATCTGATGATCACTTACAGCATTAGAGCTACCGGTAAATAGTAGCCCCTGAAAATTAAAAAAAGAGCCCCTGAAATTTGTAGCCCCAGAAATGATAAAAGTAGCCCCGAAAGTTGGAAAAGTAGCCCCCGAAAACTTCCATAAAATTAGATAGGGAGCCCCCGAAATAAAAATATTATTTTTTTCCCAGAGTCCGATGTTACTAATGGTTATCCTTTCAAATACATCACTAATGAAGATCACCTCATTCAGCATCTGCTCAGCATGAAAGTACAATGTACAAGTCAATTTTCTGCTCAGGCAAGTAAAATTTGAAAAGTTACGATTTTACTTGCCCTGAACAGGCCAAAAGTTAGTAGGAAGCTTGCATAAAGCTGATGAACATTTTTGAAGGCTTTTGAAGCCTTCAACAATTTGATGAAAGATGAATGGACAGTAGTCCTAAAGAAGTGGGATAAGGTCATCTTGAAGCATTCAGATCTAGAACGACTAATGCTTCCAATGGACACCACAAGGCTGCATTCATGAACACGATTGGCAGTTTTTGACAGGGATATATAAATGCGTAGTTTCTTACAAAGATGATCTCCTTTTAAAAGAGGTCACATAATGTCTGGACCGAAGTCTGCTTGCCTTGAAGGTCATCCTAGTATCAGCTCAGCTTGAAAGTAATCACAAATACAATCCTAGGAGTTCAATGGACATACCATATTTGCTTATGCGCCGGATAAAACAAACAGATCAACAATGCATTCAGACACCTGAAAGCGAGTGTACATGTCATCTCATGACAGTGAAAACAATACTCGGGCGGGCGCACTGGGCCATTTAGCCCCCAAATTGGCCAAAATGTCAAAAAGAGCTCTCAAAAATCATAAAAGAGTCTCCGTAAAAATGTGCATAGATTTCAATGCAAAGCAAATTTTAGAGTGCTCTTTTCATGCAGGTGAGCTTGAAAAGTAGTCCCTGAGAATTACATTTTGATTTTGTCCCTGTCTTATGCAGAACCAGGAATGGTCCAGAGTTTAACCCGTGGCCGGGTCATAACAACTAAACTTCATAAATAGTACCGTCTTCCTTCTTAGAACACGCTCTGCATTTGTGGCATGGAGAAGGGAAAGTTAAATACACACGCATGTCTTCAAAAAATTCAAAGAGATATGTAAGAGGATAGAAATAGAAGGGGCAGTATTGCAAGCCTGGGTGAAGGTGGACTGCATGTTCGCTGCATGCAAAAGCTACAGCATAATGCAGCCACTTGCGCGCTCCATGCGAACAATCATGTTGCCACAGGGACATACTAAATATATAGCCGGCGACGACGGACAAACAAGATGTGAAATTTTGGCCCAATCTCAGCGGCGCACATGGAACTTGCAACTGATATTTCTGCATTTAAGTAACGATGCTTAGGTTCGGATTCCCAATGCTGATATTTGGTTTTAAATGTGCACAAAACCCAGACACAATGTTGTTGAGCTCGGGACCCCATGATTGGATGTCAAGCACTCATTTGATCAGCGAAATAAATACACAGGGGCGGTGGGCGAATTCGCCCCCGAAATGCCCAAAAGAGCCCCTGGAAAAAAGAAGTAGCCCCCGAAAAAAAAAATGTATTATTATATTTTATTTGGATTTTTGGGATTTTTTGTTTTAATTTTCTGTTTGGATCGTGATCAAATGCTTATCAGATGATCACTTACAGCATTTAGAGCTTAACATTAGCCTCCGAAATTCAAAAAAGAGCCCGGAATTTTGTAGCCCCCGAGATGATAAAGTAGCCCCCGAAAGTTGGAAAGGTAGCCCCCGAAAAGGAGCCCCCGAAATAAAAATATTAATTTTTTCGCTGCATTTGATTGTGCCACAAGTCAACACCTCCATCCATATTGGATAATAGTTTATAATGTACACATTTGTTTGCTTAATTATCTTCATCACAAGAGCTTCAAAGCTTCCATAAAACAGGTGAGATTTCTTAGAAAGAGTTTTAAAGAATGACAGAAATATCCAAAGCTCTAAAGTGATGATGTAAAGGTTAATGTAGCTCTTCACACTCACTAATGAAAGTCACGAAGCAAGTGGCTAGTATACCTAGGATTATAGGATAACTTAGAAGCCAGTGATTACTGCAGTACAGTAAATGTTTTTTCGCGCGATGATTTTTTTTGCACCTGGCAAAACATATTTAAAAAACATTTGCAGAATTTCGCGGTGAGTAATTATGCATTTAGTATTCCATTGCAAGGGGAAAATGAAATTCATTTACATTTATGTGACAGTTCGCAATTTACGTGCAAAGGAATTAATCCATCGTATTTATAGACTATAATACAACCAAGTACACCGTGCACGCTAGATGTAGATAGGTACCTAGGGCCACTGATTTTCCGTTTCAAAAAAAGGCCTTTTCCGTTTCAGAAAATCTGGAATTCCGTTTTTACCTGCCTGAAAAACGGAAATTCCGTTTTGCCATAGACTTTGTACATGTGAAAAACTGCAAATTCCGTTTACATTGAACTCCATACAAAATTCAATGAGTAGGGTAAAATCATGATTTTCACCCACAAATCATCAAAATTTTGGGGGAATGTGTCATGCCTGATATCAGGAAGGACTTACCACAGGCCAGAGGCAGAGAGTAAATATCTTTAACATTTATTCATTAATGATTAAGGCTGAGTTGGTTCAGTCCGTCACACTGGTTCCCAACCGTCACCATCGGGTCCCGGTTTCGTTTTTTTTCGGAACGGGCTCCGAAAAAGAAAAGAAAAAAAAAAAAAAAAAGATTTTTTTTTTTTTTCTTTTTTTTTTTTTTTTTTTTCCCGTTTTCCGTTTCAAATGGTCAATTCCGCGATTTTCCGCGATCGCGGAAAATCCGTGCATCTAGGTACCGCATGTCAACCAAAAAAATACTTTTTTTTTCACGAGGGCGATTTTGAAAATTTTGAGGGAGAAAAACGCCCTCGTGAAATTATTCATGAGGGCTATTTTGGGGCTCACGGGGGCTCTTTTTTTGTTTACATCGTTTTCACTGCTCAAGGGTTTAATAAATGATTATCATGATGTGATCTATCTGATTATGCCATGTTTGGTACGTTTCTGGCGCTTTCCGATCATGCAAAAAGATGTAAAAAAAAATAATTAAAGAAAAAATTTTTTCGCCCCCGTGCCGTGGCTCACGGGGGCGATTCCAAAGGTATCGGGGGCGAATCGCCCGTCGCCCCCGTGTATTTTTTTTTTTTTTTGTGCTCAAAACCAAAGATAATACACCCTCCCACCATGCATGTAAATAAATGTACACACCAATGTACGAGCATACATGTCCTTCAGAAAACGCACTGAGAATCTCCCATATATTTTCACATTTTAAAGCATGATTTTGCGCTCACCAAATTGTTGCGGATAATTAAAGTAGGCCTAAATAAAGTATTAGTTACAAATATTAACTTAACAGTATTAATTGATTTGAAAAACCTACAGAGACAAACAGGTCCCTTTGAAGAATTCACTAATTCAGTGGAAAAGTACACACAGGGGTTCAGGGCAATTTACCCCCCCCCCCCCCCCCCCCAAAAAAAAAAAAATCATAAAAGAGCCCCCATAAGTTTACATTGAGTTCAATTAAATGCAAAGCAAATTTTAGAGTGCTGTTTACATGTCATGGAGGTGAGCTCGAAAATTTGCCCCGAAAAATAAACATTCAATTTTTTCCCTGCATAAAAATCTTGCCAAATGTTTTCATGATAGGGCGGGCAACAACGAATGTACGCATTCTAACTACAAAGTATGTACACAAAATACTTCCCATAACTGACTAGGGGGAGGGGACCCCCTGTATGCACTCCTTATTGACTGTACGCATGTGGTACCTCCCCCCCCCCCCCCCCCTCCCCCGTAAGTATGGATGCAAAAAATATGTTTTTTACGCGGACGCATATCATGGGGCCAACGTGACACTTTTAGTTGGGAGCACTTTAACAGAAATATCTGTATCCCTTGGTTGTGTCACTTCACATTGGCCATGTGTATCAGCTATCAAGATCGTTTAAAATTTCACAATAAAGGGAGCAATTTTTGCATGTAGTCGAGAACATGAACTTTTGGCGATATAGAGGGAAAAAAGGATATTTTATGATGTTTGCGGATGATCGGGGAAAAAAGTACAAATTTCATGACTGTTCGCACTTCGCAATATGTGAAAAATGGAGTACCTTATTCTGAAGGGCCATAAGATATATTTTGTTCGTGTACCAAGTGCTTACAATGGGTGTTTTTGTAAATTAATGTGTACTCAAAATTACAAAATTAGAGTTATTTTTTAATGCCAATTTGTAACCGATACATATTGTATATTTAAAAGGGTGTATAATACATGAAATATCGCGAATAGGGGGTGTTTTTTAACTTTGAGAATGATCATGCATTACACAATTGAATATGAAGTTACACCACTTGACTGAATTCATTGAGAACTGTCACATATTTTTAGAATATATCATTCTTCTTTATGTCACCCACTTTGTGTACTTTTCTAATCTCAATCACTTAAATATCAACACTTTGTGAATAAAACTGAAAGTGCTGCAGGGAATTAATGATTTTTAAATTTGTATTTTTGTTCTATTTGATTGATTGGATATATCACAAAATATTTCACATGATACCTTAGATCATAGGTATTTTTAGGGGCTACCGGTCCTACCAATTTCAGGGGGCTATTTTGAAAATTAGGGGGCAAAATTGCCCTCAGCCCTGTGTATTTCCAACACTGAAATTTTGTTTTATTATTTGCTTTTCCCTACCCTATCATTCTACAAAATGTTACAAAATTACAGACTAATTAGTTCAAATTATAACTAGATGCAAAGGTGTGGACATTTCAATAAATTTATTTTGTGCATCATACAGTATTTGAAAGTAGTGTCGTGTGTACAATATCATGGAGGGTGTACATGTACATGTACTTCTTATCGATTGGTATTGGTTGATTTGGTTATTTGTTGATTTTGTTCTAGTTTCTATTTTGTTGTATTCATGTTTGAAAAGGTCCTTTTCCCACATGCAATGCGCATGTCGAATTTCAATACTGGGCCCCACAACATAAAGATTCACAATCGATCGTACGATTAATCATGAATCTTTGTTATGGGGCCATGGTTTTAAATGTGTACATCATCTGCAATGCGTAGATAATGCATGGATAGCAGGCACTTTCATACCACATGGCGTTTATAAGCGCATACATTGTCCATGTACACAGTATGTCCAAGAATGTGGGTATGTCGTGCAAATGGTCATGCTACTGTGACTATTTCAATTGTGAATGTAATATGTATGATTTGAATATGTTATGTAAATGATACTTTGTCTTTGGTAAATTTTGTACAAGTTGGTTTTAAATTGAGTATTGATTTTAGGAACCCAAGACTTCAAAAGTTCAAGTAGATAACTAGCACATTTTCTTTGTCACATCATAAAAGATAAACGCATTTGTGGGTCGAGATAAAACTAATTAATGTGTGGCCCTGTTGAGTCATCCTACTCATCAAAAACACAAACACAGTGACTGTGTAGTGTGTGGCGTTGTATCTGTATTCAGATTTAAAAGTTGAGGGGCAGGAAGCATCCAAATTCCAAAACAGCGCTAACAATTCTAAGTCCACATCATTGACGCGATGCTCAAAAAATAAATGTCCCCAATACCAATGCCTGGTTGTACTAAACACTTCATGGTTTCCTTTATTCATCCACGATAAATAAACAACTTTTGACTTGTTGTTGTTCGGTTCACTAGAAAATGGGCTGTAGAAATAAGAAATCATAAATCATGTTGTTAAAAAAGTTATGCAGTCAATAACACGGATCTATTATTCTTTACATAATAAAACCATCATAAAACAGGCAGTAACACTAGCAGTGTAGTGCTACATTGTACAGATTACAGTCAATGGCGAGGGTCAAAACTCGACTCGAGTCTTGACAATCACAACTTGCGACTTGTCATCCTCGTCACTCCTCAGATCCCGTGTCATGTAAAATGCAACAAAAAAAACAAAATTATATATCTAACCTTTATTTTCATTATTTGAATTTGATAACAAACCAAAATTTCAGTTAATTTATAGACATGCAAACAAGTAAATTTTGATTATATAAAATAAGATTTTACATGGAATTAACATGGATATTGTCATATGAACATTTTGGAAAATGAATGAATGAGAGAATATCAACTCGGAACAGCCACTTACGAGAAACTTTCAATCCACCATAACTGCTGGTACTGCCCCTGTTGGCATCAGCAAATGATGTTGTTCTCGGTCGTCCACTTCCACTCATGCTAAATATATATTATTTGTCTATTTTACAAGTATCTATTTTACAATTTCTACAGGATTTTCAAATGCATTTTACATCGTAGGCAAGGCAGGAGGGCGTTTGCCTGCGTGTGAAAAGATTACGAATCCAACCCTCCTTGGGTGTCGATAAGGAGAACCGATTTGATGCACACGGTTGATCTTTTCACGATTCCAAAGAATATTTGTGTTACTTCCAGTTGCATAGATCACTCAAGGAAATTTTCGATAAATTTTATTAATTTACGGCCACAATTTTGAGACAAATAAAATGGCAAGATCATTGCGTTTGTAGATTCGCTGTTTGTTACCCGCACAGACATCTCGTTGCCACTATTTTTCGCCATAGACACAATACACGGTTTCGATCGCTAAACACGGCTAACATCGGCTCCATAGATGTCAATCGTAAGCCAATGAGAGAGCACAGATCCTTGGCTGTTGAGAATCGTAGAAAATCGGATGATTCCGGTGAGGCTTCGGGGATTATTAGTGAAAGAATCAATTGATTTTATCTTACATGACGATTGCTATTATTCAAATATTGTACACCTTTTCTCTCATTTTTTCAAAAAAATAATTTAACGTTTCACATAAATTAGAAAATAACGATGAATCGAAGAAACAATATCGTTAATGACGTCATATTCTTGACCCGAACTCTCGGCACGTAATCTGTATACAGCTAGCTAGCTACAGTGCACTCGCAACGGGGTATTGTGCATGGCAGTAAATTTGCTAATTTCATCATTATGTGTGAAGCACGTAAATGCAATTCGTATAAGCCGGTTATCTTTATATTATAAGGTGAGATGAGCGAGAGAGCCGCGCCGGTGGAAGCGGGCCGCTTCAGCCCGAGTTGAGAGGTCTAGCTGTAATACTAGTGTGTGCCTTGCAAAAGTTGTTGAAACATGCATGATATGGGCAATTTTCACAGTGGGGCCTGGGGGAGGGGGAAGGGGAGGGATACGCCATCAAAAGTGTTTATGTGCCATCTAGAATACCGTTGGCTGGCTTCTGACCATGGTCAGACTCATTGGGGCACATAAATCATGGTGGGGAGGGGTGGGGGGGGGGGGGGGGGGCGGGGCCTTGCCCCCGAATCTATTTGCATCCCGACTCCCCTGTGATGTAGCGTGGTCACTTTAATTATTTGAGGGGGAGGGGCACACTCTTCGTATTTCTGAACTTTTAAAAGAATTGTAACCCCTTTGCGTTTCATTAATTTTATTCAAATTAAACAGGGGCAGCGTGCCACCTCCCCCCCCCCCCACCCCCCCCCCCCCGATAGCCTACACCGTATACCAGAAGTGCAGTGTATAGGGGCAGTGGGCCCAGCCCCTCAATCCCCTTGCTTGTTGGTCCGTAAAGTAGCCTACATTTTCCTATCCTCCCTGCTTATTACACAACTTCAATGCTTTATTGTGTTACGCAATATAACTTGAATCATTTCCACGGGGGGGGGGGGGGGGGGGTGAGAAAAACAAATTTATCGGCAAATTATCGGTGGAAAACATCAAATAGTAAAGCCCTTAGTAAAAAGAAAATAGGGAAGGGGGTCGTGCATGGGGCAAGTCGGCAGGCGCGCCGGAAGCAGTTTTGGATTGGGGGGGGGGTGGGGGGTGGCAAAGACCCAAGGGGGCTTACGATTTTGTTTTGTAGGGGCTCATGCCCAACAACACTCACAGGGTTGCCAACTTTAAGCCAGAGGTGAGAGTGAGACATTGCGAGGGAGCTAAGTGACTGGGTTTGGGGAGAGGGTGTGTGGGGAGGGGGTGTGTCCCACGGTAAGGGAGCTTTTGCATTTTTGGACTTGAAATTGTGCAATCTGGTGCATACTTAGATAGGAAATTCGGGATTAATGTATCTGGGAAATTACGTGTTATGAATTTGATTCGACCAGAAAATTTTAAATATATCTTTTACGAAGAAACCAAAATAATTTTTGACACACTAATAAATATGCGCCCCCAACACACACACACATGTTGTATTTAGTGTCACAGTATACACAGTTCCAACATAAAACCATGTGGCACATTATGTATGACTATGATCCAACAACATAGCGTACAGGCAAGAATGAGTCGCGAGGGAGAGCGAAGCGACCGAGGGCCGGGGCAGAGAAGGAGGGGGGGAGGTTTTTGGGAGGGGGTTTCCCCCTCCCACGGGGAAGATTTTGCATTTATATAATGTACTTGAAATGGTGCAATTTGGTGCACGTCACACAAGCAGCCAGAGCAATGCCAGCCTACACAAGAACTATACGTGGCCCCCTGGTACAGAAAAGGGTACTCACCCCCAGACCAATAATTATGCAAGTTGAATACACAACAAACTGAGATAATCTGTTCGCGCGCGAAGCGCGCCAGCGAAAATTAAAATAGATGTATAAATCAGTTTTTGAACGTTAGAATTAACAAACAATTAGCTCATGCATTTAATTTTTTTCTTTCCTTCTCTTCTTCTCTTCTTTTTTAAATTATTTTTTGTCGGGGGGGGGTGTGGGGGGGGCATTTTGATGGGGGGGCAAAAACGCGTTTTTGCCCCCCCCCGCCCCACCCCCCCCCCTCCCCCACCACTTTTTGGATTGTGGGGCGGCCCGCCCCCCTGCTCCCCCCTCCCCACTTCCGTCGCCTATATGGCAGTTCGGTATCTTTCTGTATACTTC
>JBAMJV010012045.1:0-23176 GCA_037951105.1 Echinarachnius parma
TATTCCTAAAATTAAATCGGGTTCGTTAATCCGAAAATGAATTTGGGTTTGTTATAATGCTATAATTTTATATAAAGAGATAAAATAAACTTAAATGTTTGATTGGTCTGGCCAAGGGAGGGAAAGGGGGAGGGGTATGCTGAATGCAGGCTGTAAATTAAATAAACAAAACACAAACTATAGTATTATAACAAGCCCGATTTAATTTTCGGAATAACGAACCCGATTTTATTTTCGGATCAACGAACCTTCGGAATAACGAACCTTCGGAATAACGAACCTTTGGAATAACGAACCTTCGGAAAAACGAACCTTCGGAATAACGAACCTTCGGAATAACGAACCTTCGGAATAACTGAACCTTCGGAATAACGAACCTTCGGAATAACGGACTGTAACCGAAAAAACACCTTTTATCGTTCAGCTCCTTTGTGTATTATGTTTATTATTTGCCTAATAGACAGCAAAACTCTAAAGACGATTCTGTTTACAGTTAGCAAATAATTACATTAGTATTAAAGGTGTTCGAATGGGGAAGTATACACAGACCACTTGTCACCACCACCACCACCACCACCACCACCACCACCACCACCACCACCACCACCACCATCACCACCACCACCACCACCACCACCACCACCACCACCACCACCACCACCACCACCATCACCACCACCACCACCACCACCACACCACCACCACCACCACCACCACCACCACCACCACCACCACCACCACCACCACCACCATCACCACCACCATCAACAACCCAAAGACGTTAGTATTGTAGTCAATCCGTATCAATTCTCATATTTAGTCAAAACCACGTCATTTTCTTGGACAAAATCACCTTATTTTCGAACATTATCACTTAATTTTGGGACAAAAGAATTCATCTTCCAGTACATGGTATTAAAGAGACTTCTTATATAACCATTTAAAAGCTTTTCATCTCAGTGTCCGTTTCTTGTAAACAGCTCAACTTTCCAACTATTAACAAGGTAATGGTATAATGTTGCAACTATGGCGATAAAAGGAGAACATTCCAAATACGAACATGGAAGCACAAGAAAAAACTTGGATATCGAATTTTGTGTTAAATAAATACGTTAGAATTCAAATTCAAATACAATTTTTCATTATATTATATGAATTTGTATTAACTAACCATACACAAAACCTTTTACTCGCCACATCAAACAAAAGTTAACTGTCTTACAGTTATATGGATAACATCTATGTTTTTGTATGTACTGTTGATATTTCAGAAGTTCATAAATCACAATGTTATAGCCTAGGTTTCTCTAGATCTTCAAACAAACGGAGAATATGTCGATAACTTCGTTTATCATTAATTTGAACCCAATGAACGTAATGTAATGCTCCACTTGATATTCTCCACCCACGCTCTACCTTAAACCAAACATACAGCATGAATATGAATAGCATGAATAGCATGAATATAAACCTTTTAAAGGCGATCAACGTCAATAAATATTTGTTTGGAATTTAATCCATTGAAGGAATCCGTTCTGTACCAATAAGTGGAGAAATTATGTTTCAAGAGATTGCTGTGTTTTGAGATTAGATCAATATGTGTTATATCAAAGTATCATTTAGCATTATGGTTCTCTTTAACTGTATTTGGAACATAATACATACTGTAAATATCCAGTTGTTGTTGTTGTTTTTGTTATGTTTTGTAAGTAGGTTTTCAAGGGCCTGGCGGTTGCTTCGCATTATCAATAGTTACCACTTTGGCAGACAATATTTCTGTGTCAATTTGTTCCCTATAGACTGATAATTGCATTCGAAATGTCTTAATTAAATATGACATTTAAAAACACTGTCTTCTGCTTCTCCTCAAATTCCCAGGAATATCTGCCCCCGCATACCTACCGAATGTAGAAATATAAAACATGACAATTTTCCTAATGGATCTTTTCATTTTAAAGAAACATCGTGATGTGTTTAACCAGAGGGGAAGTAGGCATTGACTTGTGGAAGGTTTTGTATTTCAAACGAGGAAATATAGCCTGACAATGATAGCGAAAGGATTGTATGCAGAACAAATATTATATTACCGTGTTTTCATATTTAAGCTACCAGATAACCCAAAATTGTATTTCCGATGATACCTTCTACATTGTTCATCCAGATATATAGGTATAAAGCAAACATTTTTCCTATGACTGTCATTGTGTATACGACATATTTCATGTAGGTAAAATCGATTTTGAATACAAGACCTCTAACGTCTAATGCATTTGGTGTAATTTAGATAAAAGGGGAGATTGAGTTTCAATTACAGGTTGCTTTATCCCGAGAAAGGGGTTTACTTGCTTATTAAAGGGGTAGTACAGTTTTGGTAAGGCTGAGCTTTAGTAACCAAAACCTGCACAATAACATTACAAACTAATAGTTATAACTCCACCATGCCCGAAAGGTATAGAACATTACAAACGACTAAGTAAAAGCCTGTTATTAAAAGAGCCATGAGCCATTAAAACACAAGAGGTGCTCTCTAAAAAAAAGCATTTGTTTTAACCATTTTTCATACACAATTATGCATGTGATGTTTTGTTGAAATAATGATTAGATAGAGAGATCATCAACAACCATTTAAAAACCTCTTTTGAACATTTTTGAAAAAGTTTAAGTATTTTGTAAATAAAAAATAAAAATCATCGAATAAATCTGGGGCCCAGATTTATTCTGATCTGATATATTTATTGATATTTCAGCCGTTTCTGAACAGATTTTGCTCAAAAAGCTTTTTCAGTCATTAAAATTAAATGTTCTTTCAAATTTTACACTCAGTTTTTCATTATCTCACAAACAAATTATTTCGTGCAGCGCTCTCTATACCAAAACTGAACTACCTCTTTAAGCTACCAGATATCCCACAATTGTATTTCCAATGATACCTTCCGCGTTGTTTATCCAGAGGCCAGAGCTATAGTTATTAAGCAGACATTTTTATATGATTGTCATTGTGTAGACGACATATTTCATGTGTAAAATCGATATTGGATACAAGACCTCTAACGTCTAATGCATTTGGTGTTATTTAGATAAAATGGGAGATTGAGTTTCAATTACAGGTTTTTTTTATCCCGAGAAACAAAGGGATTTATTTGCTTATTAAAGGACGATGAAACCCAGGCAAAATATTGCTTTCATAGGCTCTAAGAGATTAGGTGGAATAATTTATGAAAGTTAGAGGATGATCGGGATAGAAACAAGAAAACTCTGATTCTTTAAAGATGTCTGTTTCAAGTATAGGGGACTCAAATTGGCAAAACACCCTGATAAGTTTGTGAATTTCACAAATTTACATTTTGTCTTCACTTTTCCATTCCTCAAACTCATGATATGTTGTGCATAGATGTATTCTACAAACTATATGTGAACTAAAATGGAGGTAAAGATATATTTTTAGAAAATTGAAACAAATACAAATTGTGTGTACAAAACGTATTAATAGGAGTTGTCCACTAGCTTCATTTCCAGAGTGCGTTGCCGATTTGATTTGAAATATATGGTTATTTTTCCTGGATCCCCATTTAAGGACATCTGACCCTGTCCCCTGTACACACTTATTCAGGAATTCTCGCAATGCCCACTATAAATAATTTGCTGTTTAATGGCCAACTATTTTACGTATTTACATAATTATGAACAACATCTTTAGTTCTGGATATCGAATATCATAAAGCTTCCGGGGGGCTCCGCCCCCTGGACCCCCATTGAGATCACCAATATGGGTATCCCTTCACAGATTCCATGCAGGGTTCCATCTCGGTGCTTGTAATGTGCACTTAAAGGGATCTAGTAACTTCAGTAATGATCTAGTAAGTGCAAAATGTGATTAGTGATTAGTACAATGTGTATTGGAGTGATCTGATATGTCCACAAAGTAATGTGTGAAAAATTAACGTTAATTGGATATGTTTTGGCTGAGATATGAGCAAAAATGCAAAGTGATATTCACTAATTCATTGCACTTACTTTCATTGATTCATTGATTGATTCATTTTATTTTATTTTCAACATAATCACATGGTACAAAATAATTCTACAAATAATACAGAAAAAAAATACACTTCGTGGATATTGACAGTAAACATGTATAATGAACAAAATTGTAATATAATAACAATTGCAATAATAATGGAAGCTACACATAATAAATATATTTTCAAATAGTGTATTATAACATAATGTGATATGTACGGGACCATCATTATAAGCAATGCTTGAGAGAATGATGGTCCCTGAAAAAAGCTATACAACGTTACAAGCTATATAAAAAAATATTTTTAAAAGGAGAGATGGATGAGATGATGGGTGCGGATGAGGATGAAGGTGGTGTGGGTAGATGGATGGTGTGTATGCAGTAGCAGCCGGTTGGGATATAACAAACCAAACATATTCTTTATAAAATATTATACTTTTTAATTTTACTGTTATCACAAAACAGTCTTAACTCAATTATATTGGGACCAGCATCAATACAACATAAAACAGTAATTAAAACAAAAAAGAAGTTAATAGTATCAAAATTAGAGTAGGTTATACAATTTAATCAATTTATTTTTCATTGCCATTCTAAACGATATAACTGAGGGACGATTTTTAATATCGTTTGGGAGAGGATTCCACACGTCGGGACCAGCGTGTACACTGCATGAAATTATCCCGTAGACAATTTCATATCTGAACACTTCAATCGTAAATATCTTTTGAACAAAATGAAAGTTTGAAAAAATGAAACCTGTCCCTTGCTTTTAAATATGATAATGTATGAGAGAACTATACTAGAGTTCCAAGTAAGTTTTGAGAATTTGGAAAATGTTACTAAGTCCCTTTAAGAATCTTAACATTTCTAAAGAGCTAAATCAAACAAGCTAACGGGGCATGCCCCCTGGGCCCCGGCAAGGAATAAATAGCGGGCCCCTTCTCCCTACACCCGTCTCTAAGAGTTTCTTGCAAAGGGGGTAACCAAGTGTGCTACGTGCACACCATGACCGTTGACTTTAGGTGTCATTCGGTTAAGAACTATGTGTGTCCCCTACCCCCCCCCCCCCCCCCTCCCCGAACATCAAACCCTGGGTACGCTATTGTGTTAGTCGCTTCGCTCCCTCGCCAATGATGGTCGAAATTACGTATCATCCCCCCAAATGGCGAGAAGAAATCGACGCCTATAATGGTGAGGTATATGATATAAATCCGCCTGTTCTTAAATAAGATGGTTTGACAGAAGATGACATTAATTTGCCTGTAAAGGGGGAGATCGTTTAACCGGAATATGACTTAAATTGGCCTCCTCCCGACAAGTGTCGTTTTCAATTTATCAGGGGGATCGAGCGGGGGTGGGGTGCAGCCCCAGCCTGTGTCTTGTACAACTATGTCCACAAACAACAGCGAACAGACAGACATACACTCAATACAATCAAATAACCTGACCACGGACAGTCAACCTGTTCGAAACGTCGAGCCCCTCCTATATAGCTACCACACACCGGCGCTGTAGCTCTTATCAGAACTACACGCTCAAGAGAGAATACCAACAGTCCTGTCCAGGACTACCCACAGTCCTCTATAGGACGACCACAGTCCTTTTGAGGACTATCCTAGAAAGAGTACCAACAGTCCTTCTCAGGACTCACCAATCCTCTTCTCACGGTTTCACGGTTTCACGGTTGGATCTGTTGATAAGCTCCTATAGGAACATCACTCAACTGAGGTGTGATAGAGGTCAACTGGAGGAGACCGCTTCAATCAAGCTTGCTGTTGTTTAATTTATGTTTAAAAGTCTTGGAGTCTTTAATTGATATCAATGAGTAGGGTAATGTGTTCCAGTCACGTGCCGTGTTTGGAAAAAATGTCTTCTGGAAGCAGTTGGTTCTTGAGAATGGTACACTTAGTGAGAGTGGGTTGTGGTTCCGCGTTGATGTAGCGTTTTGGTCTCGTTTGTTGAAACAGAGATGGCCCTCCAAAGGTAGATCTACGTTATTATGGATGATCTTGTGCATCATGACGAGTCTGTTTGCACGCCTTCTGTCCTGGAGTAGTGGGAAATCCAGGGACTTCAGCATCGCTGTAACTGAGCTCTCACGGTTGTAATCGTTAAGGATGAACCTAGCAGCTCGTCTCTGGACAGCCTCCAACTTCTGTATGTTGTTCTTTGTATGAGGATCCCAGACAGTGCTACAGTACTCGATGTGGGGGAGAACCAAACTCTTGTAGGCCTGGACCTTCAATTTCTGTGGGGCAGCTCCTAGATTACGCCGAAGAAATCCAATCATTCCATTGGCTTTGGAGACTGCTTTGTCGACTTGGGTATTCCATTTTAAGTCCGAAGACAGGGTGATTCCTAGGTATTTATGATTGTTGGAGCCTTGAAGCGTGTGCCCTGAAAGCTTGTATGAGAAATCTATTGTGGTTTTACGTCGAGTGAATCGTAGTACGCTACACTTGTCAGGTTTAAATGACATAAGCCATTTAGATGACCACTTCTCGAGGATCTTCAGGTCCGTTTGGAGAGTTCCACAGTCATCCAATGAGGATATGGGATTGAAGACCACACAGTCGTCTGCAAACAAGCTGACTCTGCATTTAATTCCGTCCGGAAGGTCGTTAACGTACATCAAGAAAAGAAGTGGGCCGAGAACTGTGCCCTGAGGCACTCCTGATAGAACCTCTGCTGGTTTGGATGATGTTCCTTGGATAACAACAGTCTGTTGTCTTTTAGTGAGAAATGAGGAAATCCATTGGTGGAGTGATCCGTTAATACCGTATTGGCTGAGTTTGTGGAGTAATCGGCGATGTGGGACTGTGTCGAAACCGCAAACCGCAAACCACACGTATCAAATAAACATATAAGAATTGTTGGCAACAAAACTGCCCCTTTTACATGCTTCCACTATATTAAGATATAGGTTTACCTCAGGCTAACTGAGCCTTCTGGAATATGGGTCCTGAATTTTTTTCTTAATGTAGTGTCTTGATGTAAAATGAGCGCAGGAAATTATACAAAAGGCCCTCGAATTGGCGTGTGTGGCATGTATCTATTTCACATTCAAGACATTTTCGTAGGCGATCAACTAACATACTTTTACACGGAATGGGGGCGGCGGGGCTAAGAACATGAAAGAGGGTGATCAATAATTCTACAATACATGCAAAGGGCGTGATGAATTGCCATAGGCTATTCGAAATTTAGATGTTGGTTAATGAATACTAATTCATTGTTTCACGTTCTGAGAAATGGGTCTTCTTTCAAATATCATTATATAAATCCGCCTGAGATGGTTTGACAGAAGATGACAGTAATTTGCATGTTAAGGGGGAGATTGTTTAACCGGAATAAGACTTAAATTGGCCTTTTCCCGACAAGTGTCGTTTTCAAAGTTCTCAGGGGGATCGAGCGGGGGTGGGGTGCAGCCCCAGCCCATGTCTCGTATATACAACTACTGTATGTCCACAAACAACAGCGAACAGACAGACAAACAAACAATACAATCAAATAAACATAGTATACATAAATACTGTTTGGCAACTAAACTGCCCCTTTTACATGCTTCCCCTATATTAAGACATAGGTTTACCTCAGGCTAACTGAGCCTTCTGGAATATGGGTCCTGAATTGTTTTCTTAATCGTAGTGTATTGATGTAAAATGAGCGCAGGAAATTATACAAAAGGCCCTCAAATTGGCGTGTGTGGTAATGATGGTGGTGGTGTGTGTGGGTTGGTGGTGGGTGGGGAAGGGGGGGGGGTTAGATCAAGTACGATTTTCTCATGTATCTATTTCATTCAAGAAATGTTCGTAGGCGATCAACTAATATACTTTTACACGGAGTGGGGGCGGCGGGGCTAAGAACATGAAATAGGGTGATCAATAATTCTACATGAAAAGGTCGTGATGAATTTCTCAAGGCTACGAATAATTTAGATGTTGGTTAATGGATATTAAGTCATTTCCCATGTATATTACATTTTGAGAGTCGTATACAGCCTAGCTTTCGATCCTAGCAGAATCTTCGTCAGGGCACAAATGACAGTTACTACAGAAAAAAACACAGAATATATACCAACATAAACACATGTATGGAAGGGGGGCTGGAAAGAGGAAAGGAGGCGGAGACACAAAACAATGAAAGCAACTGTGAGTGGGTGAGTGTCAGGACTGCTTGACCAATCAGGTCAAACAGGCATGGGAGGGTCCTTAAGTGGCTGCAGTCAAAGAAAATGTGACGAGTGTGTAAGGCTTAGAGAAGAATAGAGGTAGGGAGGATCAAAGAAATAAATCAAGAAATGGAAAGAGACATGTGAACAAAAGACAGTTGATGAGGTGCACTGGGGCACTGGGAGGGGAGGAACAATAGAGGGGATTATGAGTGTAGGGGATGGGAGGAGAGGATTAGGACAAAGAAAGTGAAGTGAAGTGTGTTGCAGGATCGGATGAATAGGATAGGCGAGTTCAAAGGAGTGAGTGAAAAGGATGTGGACCCAGTAGGTGATGATATGTAGGGAAGCAACATAGACAAATGAATGGGACAGGGAGTGTAAAAGATATATGTATATTACATTTTACTACATTCTTCAGAATATTATGATGAGGTACTTGAATGAGATTGTTTGTCGGAAAAATACATTATTTTGCCTGAAAAGAAATTGTTTTACCCGAATAGGACTTGGCCTTTGCACGGAAAGTGTATTTTTCAAAATTCTCAGGGAGAGGGGCGGGGGTGTGGAGGCACCCCAGTCCCTGTCTTGTACGATCATGTGCATAGGCGTTCGAGGCGGGAGCTGGGGCTCCAGCCCCCCCCCCCCCCCCCCCCCCTCCCCACCCCTCCCTGGAATTTTGAAAACGGCCATATTCGGGCAAAAATCATGTCGTATTTAGGCAAACTCATATCATATTCGCACACACTGTCATATTCGTGCAAACTCGTATCATATTCGGGCAAAATCATGTCATATTCGGGAAAAGTGATAACAAGTGAATCATTTTCATTTTCTAATCTTGTTAATAGTTTCTTTTTTTGTCAGGTGAAAATAGGGAAGATGGTATACTCTGCAAAAGACCTCAACCCCCCCCCCCCCCCCCCCCCCCTGGGAAAAATGACCCTACGTCCATGACCATGTCTACAAACAAAAGCGAACAGACAGGCAAACAAACAAGACAAGCAAATAAACATATTACACGTGAGGGCAGGGTCAGTAATAACGTAAACTCATAAAATGTATGTTTATGAATCGCCGGGCTACGTACGTCAGTCAATATTGGGAATAACGAACAACAATATGACCCTTTTAAGTTGACTGGAGTTATTGAAGTGAAATTTCATATCAAAAAGATGATGTGCTCAAGGATGAGTGTCAATTTCACCTGTTCATCAAATCAATAGTCTTGGTACAAGGCATGTGCTGTTAATATTAAGAGTAATGCCTTCCAAACAGCTGCAACTTTACAGTTACAAGTGTAGTTACAGATGTATGAGGTTAGGAGAAAAGGAATGACTTCTAAAGTGTAGGGAGTCGAATGCAGCTCCGAAGATCTACACTGAATGTCTTTGTTGTACCAGTTTAAGTGGAAAAGAGTATACAGTATTGTGATAAGGCTATGTTTAATTCGCATGTCTGCGTGCAATGAGAATATGTTTATGGCATTCGACGTGGCAATGACTTCTTGAATGACTTGTCAATTCTGTCAGCTTATATCTGAAAGCCGAATCACTCTTTATTTCCTCGGATTACCCCTCGGCAGAATATAGTAACTATATGTATTTCTCTCGCCATTTCTGCAATGCCACCGCAAAACCCTGAAGCATTTTGCCAAATTTCGCATGAGAAAGGTAGTGTGATTTTTCAGCAGACATAATAACTAAAATTGTGAAAAATAACAGTATTTGGAAGTGAATGCATTAAACAAAATATTAAAAAAAAACATATCCAAGAATGAAGAATTTCAGATTATTAAGCAGTGTCTGAGAGAATTTACAGCGACATTCACATGGCAAATATCGGTCTTTGTCTCGAAGACGCGTTGATGGCAGGTATACTAGCCGCAGATGCTTTCTTGCACTTTGCGTTTGAACTTGATTTTCACAAACCTTATTCATTGTGGGTTTTTTAGCACGACCAAAATATGCCTGCAAAAGAGAAACACTACGTTTAAGAAGATGCAAGAAAGCTCCAAGATGATAGGGTTATCAAAACCGAGCAGGGGCATAGACAACGGGGGGATGAGGGGGATGCATCCCCCCCACCTCACAAGGTGGGGGGGATGACATGTACAATCATCCCCCCCAGGTTTTAGGGAAGTATATTTTTGTTTTGTGTGTAGCTGTATACGAGTGGGAAAGAAAACATAAGTTGTATGAGCTAAGGACTTGTTAATTCTAACGTTAAAAAGGTAATTTATATATCAACTTTCAATTTTTGCTGCGCGCTTCGCGCGCGAACAGATTATCTCAGTTTGTTGTGTAACTTGCGTATGGTCAGGGGTGAGTATTTTGTTCTGTATACCGGGCCACGTAGTTCCAGTGTAGGCTGGCGTTGCTCTGGCTCCCTGTGTGACGTGCACCAAATTGCACTATTTCAAGTATATATATATATAAATGCAAAATCTTCTCCGTGGGAGGGGGATACCCCCTCCCAAACCCTCCCTATTTGGCCCTGCCCCAGCCCTCGGTAGCTTCGCCCCTCGGGACTCATTCTTGGCAATAGGCTAAGTTGTTGGATGAAATAATGTGGCATATGGTGATGTTGGAACTGTGTATGATGCTAAATATAAATACAATATTTGTGTTGGGGTGCATATGTATCAAATATTTGTTTTTTTCGTGAAAATATGTTTAAAATTTCTGGTCGATCAAATCATGACACGCTTTCCCACATACAGTCAATGAATTTCCTATCTAGGTAAGCACCAGAATGCACAATTTCAAGTCCAAAAATGCAAAATCTCCCTAGCGTGGGAGGTGGGACACCCCCCTCCCACACACTCCCCCCGCTCAGTCACTTCGCTCCCTGTATTGAGGTGCATATTTATTAGTGTGTCAATTATTTGTTTTATCGTGAAAATATTTTTAAAATTTCTGGTCGATCAAATCATAACACGCTTTTCCAGATACAGTTAATCTAAAGCCCGAATTTCCTATCTAGGTATGCACCAGATTGCACAATTTCAAGTCCAAAAATGCAAAAGCTCCCTACCGTGGGAGGGGGACACCCCCTCCCACACCCTCCCCCCGCTCAGTCACTTCGGTCCCTCGGGCTTGGTCGCTTCGCTCCCTCGCAATGTCTCACTCTCACATCTGGCTCAAAGTTGGCAGCACTGTGAGTGTGGTTGGGCATGAGCCCCTATATACCAGGGGCGTCGATCCTGGGGGGGGGGGGGGGGGGGGGGGGGGGGGGGTGGGGGGGGGCGGTCGCCCCCCCCCCCCAATGAAAATATTGGGGGGCGAACATATCATTTCGCCCCCCAATAGTTCCGAAAATGAGGAAGAAAAAAAATCGAGTGATATAATGCCAAAGAGGGGAAAGACACATTTATCAATAATTAATCTTCAAAATAGCCGTTTTTTAGTTTGAAAAGGACTATAAATCTCTTTTTTGCCGCGCGCTTCGCATTCAGTTTCTCATATTGCAAGTTTCATTTTGGTTGCGGGAACTCACCTTTGGAAATGTGTTGGGCAGTGTAATTTCTCAAACGCACACCTCAAACGAAGTTTATTAAACCCTCATCTATAGATAGCACACCGTCACAGAAAATAAAATAATCTGAAATATATCCTTCAGTCAATTCGGTCCATATGCGCTGAACGCAAATCAAATTGGAATATCATGTCCCCCCACATTTGAAAGTGGAGGAGATTGTCCCCCTTCCTTTGTCATTATGTATGTTTGGTTCCATACTTATATACTTCATATTACGTGAAATTTCTGTCTCAGGTGTGCACCAAATCGCACAATTTCACGCCCAAAAATACAAAAGCTCCCTACTGTGGGAGGGGGACACACCCTCCCCCGCTCGGTCGCTTCGCTTTCTCGCAATGTCTCCCCTCCACTTTTGAGAAGTTGTTGACGCCCTTGCTTAGTTTCATGGGAGCCCAATGCCCTATACTATATCGACGGCTCTATAGTATACAGGATCACGTGGATCCATCTCATGCAAGGCTCAATCTTTTCCTCGCTATGCCCTTTAAAAATACGTTACGAGTACTATTTTATACAATTTTAACACCCATGATAGGAGTTGCAAATGTCTGAAATCTAAAAGCTTCCGGGGGCTCCGCCCCCTGGACCCCCATGGACCCCCATTATTGTCCCCAAATGTGGGTGCCCCCCAAAGTCAGGTCTTCGAGCCATCAAGACACTTTCAATGAGCGCATAATAAAACTTCCGGGCATGCCAATGTGGGGGACTTTTAGCTCTCAGTGGTCACTCTGGAAAATTTTCAAATTTCGCCCCCCAATCGCAAAAACGGATCGACGCCCCTGCTATATACACACATACAATCCTGAGCCCCCTTAGGTTTTGCCCCCCCCCCCCCGAATCCCAAACTGCTTTCGGCCTACCCCCCCCCCCCCCCCCCCCCCCCCCCCCCCCCCCCCACTGAGAGGACTTTCAAGCAATTGTCTTGTCGAAAAATTGGTCTTGGTCCGGTGAACGGCAAATCATCCCCCCCAGGTGTAAGAACCTGTCTACGCCACTGATTAACCGAGTCAAGCTACCAAAGTTGGGGAGAAAATTGCGATGATTCAAATTAGTCTGAAACTCTAAATTGTCAGCATTTCAGAGTGTGTCATGTCTGTATTTTAGCTCCTCTGCTCGTATCCTTTATTGCTTCAACTGTTTGACATAAAATTAATATCGCCAATTATCATTCCGAATGTTAAATTTAATTTCAAGAATCCATTTGAACCAGATCTTTCTTTATTCAAGCTGAATCCCCATTCAACTACATAGAAAATGTTGAATAGAGATGAGGAAGTTCAGATTTGTAGAGATGTCTGAGTGACTATCCACTATTCATTGGAAAGTATCTGGTACGTGCATTAATAGGAACAAATCAATCTGATTCGATGAGTATTATGACTTTCAGAGTCGACCTTGGCATTCAGAGGGTTATTTATGATGTTTGTGTATGCTGTTTTGTGACAAATTCTGGTATTACACATAATACATGTATATCAGGATAAGGAGTTAAACGAATTATTCAGAAGTCTTTTTTTATAAATATTTTTACAGCCAAATGATTTACAAAGCCTGCGTCACAAATCAAACGGTCCCCGGCCGAATTTATATAACGCCAGAGCGTCGTCGAATTTCAAATCCGCCAGGGAACCGAGCGTATTTTTTCGCTTTAAATCTACCCTGTCACATATTGGACGGGGCTCGGGAGAACCCTATGAACATCAGTGTTCACAAATCCGGCGCCCATCAGCGAACAAAAGGAGTCGGGCGGAAATCGCTGAATTTGGGAGCAGGTTTCGGTGCCCTGCGAACGTCGGCCGACCCCTACTAAAACGCGGCGGAGCCCGCAATGATCGAGCAGACACCGGCCGTATTCCTGGCGAAAATGCCCTTTTGAGCTCGCAGAGAAGTCGGGCGGGCTCCGTTTTGGATATGTGACGGCCAGGCGCGCCGGAAGCAGTTTTGGATTGGGGGGGCAAAACCCTAAGGGGGCTCACGATTTATGTCTTTAGGGGCTCATGCCCAACCGCAGTGGCGTAGCGACGGGGGGGGGGGGGGGCAGGGGCGGATCTAGCTTTTTGCTAAGACGGGGGGGGGGGGGGGGTTTGACCCAATGACGATGCGGAGCATCGTCCAGCCACAATTTTTTTTTTTGCTATTTTGAACCCCCCTTAGTGATTTTTTCACCTTTTTTCACTTTCGTCAACGAGCCGCGAAGCGGAGATTTTTTTTTTGCTATTTTGAATCCCCGTAAGTGATTTTTGTTCACCTTTTTTTCACTTTCGTGCACAAGCCGCGAAGCGGCGATTTTTTTTGCTATTTTGAACCCCCGTAAGTGATTTCTGGTCACTTTTTTTTTTTACTTTCGTCCACGAGCCGTGAATTATTTTCGCTATTTTGAACCCCCGTAGGTGATTTTTTTTCACTTTTTGTTTCACTTTTTTTCACTGATACATTTTCACTTGGCAGCCCAAGGGGGGGGGGGTTAAACCCCCTTAACCCCCCCCCCCCCCCGTAGATCCGCCACTGGAGGGGGGGGGGGGGGAGGGCACCCCCTAATAATTTGGAAAAAACAATAGAAAACATAAGGGGACATTTTTTTGAAAAACAAAGAAATACATAAGGTGTGCCCCCCCTCCCCCCCAATAATTTTGCGTAGACCACTGCTCAAAGGGTTGCCATCTTCGAGTCAGAGGTGACATTGCGAGGATAAAGCGACTAATTAGCACGGGGGAGCAAAGTAACTGAGCGGTGTCCCCCCCCCCCCCCCCCCCTCCCATGGTAGGGAGCTTTTGCATTTTGGGACTTGCAATCGGGTGCATAAAAACATGATCCAACAACATAGCGTACAGCCAAAAATGAGCCCCGAGGGAGCGAAGCGACCGAGGGCTGGGCCGAGCTAGAGGGGTGGGTTTGGGAGGGGGTATCCCCCTCCCACGGGAAAGATTTTGCATTATATACTTGAAATGGTGCAATCTGGTGCATAAAACATAAACAATATGCCACATTTGTATGATCCAACATCATAGCTTGCAGCCAAAAATGAGTCCCGAGGGAGCGAAGCGACCGAGTGCTGGGGCAGAGCCAGACGGGGAGGGTTTTGCATTTATTTACTTGAAATAGTGCAATTTGGTGCACGTCACACAAACAGCCAGAGCAATAACAGTCGACACATGAACTACGTGGACCGGTACAGAAAAACCCACCGCAGACGTACCATAACCCAAGTTACACAACAAACTGAGATTATTTATTTGCGCGCGAAAACTTTAAATGGATGTATAACTTAGATTCTAAATGTTATAATTAACAAGTATTGGTTGATACATACCATGTTTTCTTTTCCTTTTTCTTTCTTTTCTTTTTTTTTTGAGGGGCGGGGGGGGGGGCTTTTTTTGGGGGGGGGCAAAAACGCGTTTTGCCCCCCCACTTTTTGGATTGGGGGGGGGGGGCGGCCGCCCCCCTGCCCCCCCACTTCCGGCGCCTATGGTGACGGCCCCTTAAGAATGAAGAAATGACTGTGATACGCTGGCTCTTCACGAGAATCCTGGGTGGAATTTGTTTGTATAAAGTCCATGCGAAAGTACCGATAATTTGGCACAATCCACCCTCAAATAACCCGCATACTTTTTACAATTTATTTATACACATAAGTCAGCCCGATTAAAACATTAAAACATTACAAATATTAAAACGTATAGTTGTTTATTAACCCGATGTTTGCGGCAGGTCAAAACAATAATGCGTAAAGTTGTGTGTTGATTGAAGGCATCGATATTCGAAAGGCATACCGAATTAATTGTTAATTTATAGGTAAAGGCTGCGGCACACTTTTGCCAGTTTGCGATAGCAGTATGCGAGCTCTGCGACATCGCCCTAAGCTCGCTAAACGTCGCAGCGATCAGGACGAGCTCAGCACGAGCGTGGTACGACCTTAACACGAGCTGAACACGAGTTTACTGCGAGCTTGGTGCGTGTTCTGAAGACGTATTTAACACGCCTAGAAAGACCACCTGTGTATAAAGACCATGTTTCTATAAAAAAAAAAAAAAAAACCTGTCTTTAAAGAACAACTGCGTATTAATACAATTTATGTTAACTTACTCAGCTCAAGTCAAGGTCGCACTGAATTTTCACAATTCGTACTACGTTCGTATCACATTCGTGTTTAACTCGTGCAATACTCTCATCACAATAATGCAAATTAGAACAACTGCGTATGAATACAATTTAAGCTATAAGCTCGCGTCAAGGTCTCATTGAATTCGCACTAAAATTAGCCAAACTCGTACTACGTTCGTAATCGTATCCCATTCGTGTTTAACTCGACGTGCAATACTCGCATCACATTATGCAAATTAGGGCGATGACCGCGAACACTGCGAGCTGTCAGAGCTCGCATTAGTCTAGGTTCTATACTCTGTTTTTACACCTTTCCCCAATATATCGCGTAACCCGGTGCATACACGCCCGGTGAATGGTTCACCGGGCGTACAGATGCACCGGGTTTATACGCGTATATGGGGGAAAGGTGTATACAGAGTATAGAACCTAGACTAAGCTCGCATAGGTCGTACTGCTATCGCAAAAGTGTGCCACAACCATAGTTTGCATCGAACTCATATTAATAATACGGTATTTTCGCAAACCTGAGGACGACGAGTAGTGGGGTGGTTAAGGGGTCCATGACTGCATTTTGGGGGTACGATTGTTTTACTTGGCATACATACTCCCTTGGATCAAAAGAAGAAAATTCGTCAAAGAGACACTCTGTATCTATGCAAATTCGGCCTAATTTCCATAATTGATACAGAGTGTCTCTTTGGATAAATTTTTCTTCTTTTGATCCAAGGAGTTTGTATGCCAAGTAAAACGATTGTACCCCAAACTGCAGTGAACACCCATATTTGTGGCCCCTACTAGAGGAAATGACGTCATTTAGGCGAGAAATTACGTCACTTACGTTCTCTCTCGTCGTCTGGCCAATCTGAGCACTAGTTCATGCCCGATTTCAGGTTCGTCGGAAAATCCAGTGCACCGTCTTCAGAATTACGTAATCAGAGAAGTATCACATGTATATGTGTGTGTGTGTGTGTTTTATACGTGTGTATGTGTATGTGTGGTGGATTATGTAACTGGTGTATGCGTGTGTGTTTGAATGTGTGCGTTTGTGGCTTTGTGTACGTGTGTGCGCATTTGTGCGTGTGTGTGTGTTTGTGAGTGTATATGTGTTTGTTTTTGTTTGTTGGAATGCGAGTGCCTGCGTGCGTGTGTGTATATGCGTATTACGGGTATGGGTTTTTGTTTGAGTGTGTGCGTGTGTTTGTGTTTGTTTGAGTGCTCGCGTGGATGAGTGTGTGTGTTTGTGTGTGTGGATGTGCGTGTGTGGGTGTTTGTGTGCATTTGTGAGTGTGCATTCATGTGTTTGTGTTTGTGTGGGTGTGTGTTGTGTATCTGTATGCGTATGTGTGGGAGTTGTATTAATGTTGTGTTTGTGTGTATACACGTGTGTAAGGGTTTGTGTTTGTGTGAGCGCATGTGTGGGGTGTTTGTGTGCATTGTTGTTTGCTTGAGTGCGAAGTGCGTGCGTGCGTGCGGAGTGGATGTTTGTGCGTGTGAGTATACGTGTGTGTAAGTGTGTGTGTGTTTTGTGTGATTGAATGCGTGTATGTGTGTGTGTGTCTGTGTTGGAGTTTGAATAATTCAGTCGGGTCGTGTGTTTGCGCATGTGTATGTTTGAAAGTGTAAGGTGTGTGTGAGTGTTTGTCATGATTGTGTGTAGAAGGGAACGACGTCATTTTGAACGCGCGTTTAACTAAAAACGAAAATGGTTCAAAGGCAGCGAACAGGTAGTGAACAGCACGGGTTGACTACATTCAATAGACCGCTCTGTGATGTATGCAAATAATATTCGTATGACGTATAGACTCCCCGTTGGCAAACTTAACAATAGTAACTAGGTTCGGCAAGATAAGTATGCCGGAGCTTACCGGACCTAGTTACTATTGTTAAACAGTGCCAACGTGGAGTATTACGTCATACGCATATTATTTGCTTATACAGGGTGGCCCAGAAATAACGGAACGGGGTACTTTCCATTATAAAGAAACATACAGACTAGGTTCACTGGATAGATAATCTTTTAAAAAGAACTTTGATATCATCAACAGTAATGTTTTTGTTTGGGTGTTCGGAATAACGAATTTCTTTTAAAAAGATTATCTATCCAGTGAACATATTATCACAATGGCAAATACCCCGTTCCGTTATTTCTGGGCCACCCTGAAACGGTCGTTCTAGGACGGGAAACTCGTTCTCGTTCACATTAGCGAAAACTCCCTAATAACATCGTGTCGAAATGCGACGTTTGATTTTCTATCTTACCTCCGTTTTATAATTTTAGGACAACAACTCGTGAACTGAATATGAATTATTGCTCATTATCTTGCTAGTCGAGATAGTGCAGCTTAATTATAATTATGAACATAAAACGTTACAATGGAAATAACTAATTATCTGTTTTCCACAGTAATACCAGTTGAGCTCGATCATAAATCACTTCGTAATATAAATATCATTTCAGGCTTAAAAAACAAATAGCTACCATTTCGTTTGACGTCATAACAATTCCCAAAACGTAAATTTGTGTCTACAATTTTAAAATATTTTGCCATTGATAAACCTTTTCAGGTAGTTTATCACGACCTACGTAGGTTTAGCGGAAAGGACGGCATTTTAACGCAAATAAGATGAATGTTTAACACATTAAAACTAGGTCAAATTCTCAGAAGCGAGCAGGTTTAACAATTAGGTCCTATCATGCAGTTGTTTATATCAAATAATGACGTATTCGATGTAGTTCCAATCTGTTGTTGTATTTAACAATATAATTGTATATTAACCGTTTATGATTTTTTAAGTAACATCCTGTACTTTTTAAAAGTGGTGACAGGTTGATCACGAATGACGTCACAGTCGGCAGCAACTTTGGAAGAAATACCCATACATTCACGGGGTTCAAATGAAAATACGTGTTCTTTTTAAAAATCATTTGTCGTCCGATTTCACTAACATTTCCACCGATGATTCAGCTCATTCACATTCGTATAATTACATAAATCAACTTCAGCCTTTAGAGTGGATTACATGTGAATGTGTCCTATATATATATATATTTTACTTGTCATATATATTTTAAAGACTTGCTGTTATTAGCTGGGATGCTAACATGCCGCGGATCGCCATTTTGAACTATCGCCATTTTGTGCGCACTGCACAGCACCGAGCCAGACTGCACAACACCGAGCCAGTGTGTATTACGCATCATGCGCAAGGCGTTCGTAAGATGGCACCGCGCATCTGATTAATACGAATCCGAACCACCTTTAAACAGCTAGCTAGGGTAAGGCGGCCCGACGTGGATAGTGTGTGTGTGTGTGTGTGTTTTTGTTTTTTTTTTGTTTTTTTTTTTTTTTTTTTTTGGGGGGGGGGGGGGGGGCGGTCGTATGCAGTTAATCATTAGTGGGGCAATGGCACCCATGCGGAATGGCGATACCAATATTGGTGACGACATAGAATCGTGATTCATAGGAAATGAAAACCGCCAATCCAGCTAGGAGCAGAAAAGTGGGATTAATTAAATCTCTATCCTCTTACTGGAATGCGTAGGTGTTTACTACTGTTATATTTATACATGATAAAGATAGTCGTGCAGGTTGAGAGTATTTTTGGGAGACCAATTAAGTAAGGATCAATTCGCGTGTTTGATTTTCCTTGAAATATCATATTTATAGCGCGGAAGGGCAAATCGGGTAGAAAATGATGAATCGAAAAATATTTACTACATTTAAAAAAGGTCATTAATACATGGTTCAACGGAGGAGATATAATGCGTATCAGAGGTGTCAAGCGTGTAATTTGGTATTTTGGCATGTTTGGTACACCCAGTGGACATGTAGACGGCATGGCTGAGGGGCGGTGGGGAGGGGGGGGGGGGGGGGGTGATCTACCCCACCACCACCAACACCACAGGGGATATTGTACCCTCCATGCAGCTGCCCCACCCCGATTATAAATGTACAAACAAAATGACATACTATTATCCGATTTCATTATAGGTTCATAATGTTCCACTTGTGGGATCCTAATCCTACTTTGCCCCCATCCAATAGGCCCCTGCATCCCGTCAGCATGCACATCATATTATATAGGCCATTCTCACACAATCAGCTAAACAAAAACAATTGCGGAGGTCTTATTTGTTAATTGCCTGATTCACTAAAAAAGTGTTTTGATCTCGAATGTGAGAGCAGAAATCAAGGTTATATCGTTCGTCAGCATAATTATATCCAGAGAAGGCAGGGATAAATGTGGGGGGGGGGGGGGGGGGGCAGGTTTTCCCAATTGGGGGTGGGCAGCGCGAGATAAAAGATGAATATGGTGTTGTTGGTTTGTTTTATTTGTTCCTCCTTACAAATATTTGTGGTGTTTTAATAGAGGGGACAAAGGTAAATTTGGCGCTCATCCCTATATATAATCAAATGGGACTAGAAACAGAAGAGGGTGTAAAAATAAGCGTTGCATTGTGTTTTCCCTTTTCACGCCACACGGTGCATGCAGAAGAGGATGGGGGCTAGAATACAATTAGGTGTTAGGGGGAGCTAATCGCCCACTTCGTTGCAGCTCTCATCAACAACACTTCGTCAGCGAGAGAGGGTTGATGGCAATTTGAGTGTGTTATATTTGGTAACCACTTTTGCCTGACTCGAGCCAACATTCTGAAATATAACGGACACGACACCCTATACTAAAATATATCAACATAATCTAATTTAAGTCAGTTTAATTAACATGGATTGTTTTTTACCCTTGACCGATGCAGAATCAGCACTGAAAATACGTAAACTGCCTCTTTTAATGTTTGTTTGTATACAATATGCACCTCTTATTCAGCGGTAAATCTAAAAACCTTTACATATGAATAATCCCAATACACTTAAATAATCAATAAATTAAGTAATTAATTAAGCCTTTTTTATTAATCAAAGAATCGAATTAACAAAGCGGTTACTGAAAATGAAGAAACATGATGCGTTATACTGATAATTGAATCAGTTTCATTATACGGAGTAAAGCTTGCTGCTGATAGAATCATAAATCCGAGTATCTTCGTATCTCACATTGTTTCTATAGTCCGAACCACACACAACAAATAACAATACTCGAACGATATTCTATAGCATAACTCTCGTTTACAATAACACGAGTAAATCCCGTACAAATACCATGTGAACATCACGTTATAAAAATCTAATATCGCATTATTATTATTCCCTGCTTCCACACCCACAATACGCACACTCGGTGTGAACCGGAGTTTCAAAGGATTAATCCATCTTCGTGCCTCTCACACCATGCACACTGTCGTTCAAAAGGGTATCTACGTTGTACGATAGCTTCACGACGACTTAATTCATTAAAAATTAAGCGTAAACGTCATATAATAAAATGCCGTTTTGAACGTAATCATTCATATACAAACATACGTGGATGTTGTATAAAGAAACGATAACCCACGGATTGTACATTGCATTTGTATCTCTAAGACATGGTATGCGACGCTTTCTATAATATCATTTATCACCTGACTTAGTAAATACAGTACATGAGCTGCAATGTAATATTTTTGGATATTACATGGCACTGTTACATGGCAATCAGATGATAAAACGACTTTGCTGTCGGGAAAATCATGGAACGTTCCCCTCGGGAATTTAAAATGCTATTTCGTGAAGAAAATAAGTCCCTCGACTACGTCTCGGGACTTATTTACTCTTCCCTCAATAGCATTTAAAATCCCTCGGGAGTGGAACATTCCGTGCTTTTCCCTCCACCACCAGTTAACAACTGTATAATAGCTTATGTATAAACATTGCGTTACAAAATGCAAAAATATTGCTAAAAAAACATTGTATCGTTGTGAACGTCAAAAATTAACGACACATACTGTCAGCCAAACGTCAAGTCGTTTTGAACGATTCAGTGTGAACCAACGGCGGTTTTTTCTTCTTTAAATTTAGGGTGAATCTAACTTTTATTAGTGATTTGGATGCAATATTTGATTGTATTTGCACAATATGACAAATACTTCAGTGGTATATCAAGTGTCGATCGGCAAGATATGGAAGGTGGTTGCATGTAGAGTGCGGAACAATGTTGTTGTTTTCAATAGCAGGTATCGTATAAAAGAAGTAAACATGAATTTGTGGACATTCTTCAATATATATATTTTTGTTAACGAACGGGGAGGGTGGGGGGGAGGGTTAGAAAGGAGGGGGACACGAATCATAACTGGTGAGGGCTAGGGGGCAAAGGACTCCTTGTTTGAGCCCCTATATATTCTTGACGACGCCACCGATTAATCTATTTATACAAACGTTTCGCCCCACGAACGTGTTTAATTTATTTATACAAACGTTTCGCCCCACGAACGTGTTTAATCTATTCTTCGAAACTTCAATCACGATGGATTCGTGCCTTTCAGGCAGATTTTCCTCGAAGCTCCTGATTAATCAATTTCTTTCCAAACTACATTTTATTTTATCCCTTTTGTAGTACTACCCATTTAAAGTTGTAAACATACACAGTGTTGTCAGTTCCTGTAACAAATTGTTTGAATGTTGTAGAGCGTTGATAAGAAATGTTATAATGCACTTTTCGTTTGAAATATGTAACTTGAATTAAGACCAGTCTAAATACTCGTAGAAATAACAAGCGAAACGAAAGAACACAGCATAACCATGATAACATGCATGAGGATGCAAATGCACCTTTGCTCTACCTCACTATAAATAAAATATGTTCAATAAGAATAGAGAATCTGAATTAATTTCTACGTAGTTATCACTCCATAATATTGCTATCTATATGCACTGTATTAATATGCATGCCTTTGATTGTATGCCTGTTTTATTCATAAACACTCAAATCAAGGGAAATCCGGATGCGAAAAGCTAATCACAAGTATATCTACCTCCCTATGAAAGTTTCAATATGAACATTTTTGTTTTTTCTACATGCATGAAAGATCTAGGCCCCATTAAAATAAGCCTTCGTTGATAGTGGTGTCTTCGAACGTCCAGTAAGGGATTTCAATCAGTAATACATTGTATAATAAATGTTTTTATACAATCTTCCATTTCAATCGCAATCTTCCTGTAAACCAATTTTCTTAATTGTTTATCATAAATATTCATTGTCATTCATATTCAAGTTGTATTCAAGGTCTCGATAAACGTCCCACTTTTGGACGTTTTTAAAAAGTAAAATAGAAATATGCGCTTCTAGGTGAACGTTTACGGTATCGTACACAATGTAAATTCCGTAATGAGGATAACCCCACATCTACAAAGTAAATGGTTCACTCAGGTGAACCATTTACACGCAATATATGCTAATGCGCT
>JBAMJV010012046.1:0-45229 GCA_037951105.1 Echinarachnius parma
AATAAACAAAAAAATGCCCAATTTAGCCCCCGGGGGGGGGGGGGGGGGGGGGTCACTCGCGTACTAAAGTGCTACCCACCCGTGTCCGTCAACCTCCGAAAAGGACCCTTATGCCAAAAAAAGGCGTATCGCACTATTTCTGAAACGGACCCTAATCGCCAAAAATGCCGTATATGGACCCTAATAAAAAAAAAATGGCGTATCGCACTATTTCTTAAACGGAACCTAATCGCAAAAAATGGCGTATCGCACTATTTCTGAAACGGACCCTAATCGCAAAAAATGATGTATCGCACTATTTCTGAGACAGAACCTAATCGCAAAAAATGGCGTATCGCACTATTTCTGAAACGGAACCTTATCGCACAAAATGGCGTATCGTACTATTTCCGAATGGAAATGCCCACCGTATCCGATTTTGGATATGCCGTATCAGAATTTGCTTTCAAGTGCAAGGACCAGTAGAACGTTTTAAGAACGTTTTTTAAACGTTCATTAAAGACGAAGACCTACGGAACCTAATAAAAACGTTTTGTAAACGTTCTGTAAACGTTCATTAAAGACGAAGACCTTCGGAACTTAATAAAAACGTTTTGTAAACGTTCTGTAAACGTTTTGTGTTTGCTGGGATGGAACCATCAATAACACATTGAAATGTTATAGACAGTAGGCACGGTGAATTGTTCAATATCCCGGAGGAAGCGTAATAGTAATTGGGTAGTAGTTATATAAGTTCGAACAAACGATGGTATTAATATGGCCAAGACTTTGTAGTGCTATTATATCGGTTCCTTGTTCCTGTTGCGTAGGTAGAGCGATGACACACCTTTTCGGAATTCCGTGTATGGGTCTATTACGCTGCTCTATACAATCATGTCAATGTCAAAACAATTTTTTTCTCAAATCGCTCTTCATTCGTCCATGAAGACAATAGACATAAACCGACCTGCTTCCCTTTGCCGCCATGGGCTTTTCTTATCATTATATTTTTCAGACCTGTTTACGTATCATGCAGTGTTGGAAAATGTGAGAAAAGCACTGTCGAATTTGTTTCGTATTGCACAATCACTTGTAAAAAACATGTGATATGAATTATACATATATACTAATTAGACGTATAACTAATATACTTGTAAAACTTACTACATGTGAAAACAAAAAGTAACGTTTTAAATATTACATTGTCTTGTCTAATGGCGTAGACTATCATTATGCATAATCATATTGCCCAGCAGCGAGTTTGAATAGTCCTCCCCCTAGCTCCACCCCCCCCCCCTACCCAGCTAGCCACCTGACGTCGTGCCATCGTTGGGCCGATGTCATTTTCGTTGTAAGGGGACGTTGGGCCAACATGCGACATGCGACGTCACCGAGACGTTAAAATGTCCGCCAGCCCAACATCAGCTCGGCGTCTTTTTTTAATGCTGGCCCAACGTCATTTAGCGATTTCGGCCCAACATCAATTATTGACAATGGCCCAATGTCAGTTCTAACGTAGGCCCAACATCGATTCCTGACGTTGAGAGAACATCAAGTTTTGACGACGGCCCGACGTTAAAATGTCCGCCAGTCTAAAATTGTCCCAACATCATTTTGTGATGTCGGGCAAATGTCAATTTCCGACAATGGCCCAACACCGAATCCTGACATAGGACAGATATCAAATTCTGATATGGGCTCGACGTTAAAATGTCCTCCAGCCCAACATCGTCACTACGTCATTTTGTGATATTGGCATAACGTCAATTTCCGACAATGGCCCAACATCAACTCATGACATTGGACCAACATAACATTATGATGTCGGCTCGCGGTTAAAATGTACGCTAGCCCAACATTGTCACGACATCATTCTGTGATGTTGGTCCAACGTCAATTTCCGCCAATGGCCCAATATCAAATCCTGACGTTGGGCCAACATCAAATTCTGACGTTGGCCCGACATTAAAATGTCCGCCAGCCCGACATTAGCCCAACGTTATTTTTTATTGTTGGCCCAACATCAAATCTTGACGTTGGCCCAACATCAAATCTTGACGTTCGCCCGACGTTTGAATGTCCGCTAACCCAACATTGGCCCAACGTCATTTTCTGATGCTGGACCAACATCAACATTTGACAATGGCCCAATGTCAAATGGCCAACGTAGGGACCAACATCAAAAACGTAAAAAGAAATTGGAAAACATGCATAGATTCCACGTCCGATCCATGCATTTTGTTTAACCTTTACACACATTCATTCATAAATCATAATTCTATAAATATCCTATTCCTATACCTATTGCCTACTCCTAAACCTATCATCCTATCGTCCTACAAACATAGGTCGCAATCGGTATACTATATATACACCTCTTCTTAGCATGTATGTTTTGTAATAGTTAGTATTTGTAGAGCGTTGAATTTGAAATAATCCACCTTCAAATCATATTCATAACACTATTTAAGGTGTTATTTATATTATTATATATCCTTCTAAATTATATACAGCAGCAAGGACATGACAAAAGTATATTTTTTATATAAATAATTCCAAAAATCGAAAATTTTCATTTCACTTACGATCGCTTATAATCGATCATGAATTTCCCGATAGCAATACTTCTTTTTTTTTTACTTTTGAATTACTAATGTTTGTAATCGATTAAACGAAATTCAATTCAGTATAGATTCTCAAAGCAAGTTAACAAAAATATAAGTACCCAGCTAGCTAACTGACGTCGGACCGGTGTCGGCAGGTCGTCGGCAAGATCGCGGTCGGCAAACAGACGTCGCGCCAACATTACGCCAACGTCGAATTTAAGTTGGAGGTTTTGGAAATGAAATAAGTCGGAAAATGGTTGTAGTTGAATGTCGTGCCGATCTCATTAAGTTGACGAAAAAAATACGTCTCAAATAAAACGTCGCGCTAAAATCGCACCAATGCCGAAACTGGTACCAATTTAAGAGCTTGATAGAGGGTTGTAATATTAATGTTGGCCCGATGTCAATAAACCAACATGAATATGACATCTCAAATATGACGTTGGGCCAATGTTGTACCGATGTCGGAATATATCATTTTAAGAGGTCGGTAAATGGTTGAATGTGGAATTGATGTCGGACGGATGTTATTAATTGGACATCAATATGACATCACAAATATGACGTCAAGCCGATATCGCGCCGATGTCAGAATTGGCAGCAATGACACGAGTCGGCAAATAGTCATGAAATCGATGTTCAGCCGATGTCAATATTCTGACATGAATATGTCATCTCCAATATGACGTCGGGATAATTTCGCGCAGATGTTGGAACTGGTAGCAATTAAAGAGGTCGGTAAATGGTTGTAACATTGATGTCGGACCAATGAGTTTTATTGGACATCCATATGACATCTCAATTATGACGCCAAAGCGATATCCTGCCGATGTCATCAATGGCACCAATGAAACTAATCATTAAATAGTCATTAAATGGATGTTTTGCCGATGTCAATAATTCGACATAAATATGACATCTCAAATATAAAATCGGCCTTCTATCGCCCCGATGTTGGAACTGGTAGTAATTTAAAGGGGTAGTTTAGTTTTGGTAGAGAGGGCGCTGCACATCACAATTTCTTTGTGAGGTAATGAAAAACTGAGTATCGAATCTGAGAGAACATGCAATTTTAATGGCAGAATAAACTTTATTTGGTCAAAATCGGTCCAGAAACGGCTGAAATATCAATAAATATATATGATCTTATAATTATTTGGGGCCCAAATAATTAGATGAATTTAGATGAAATTAGATGAATACACTTTTTCAAAGATTTTCAAAAGCGTTTTTTAAATAGTTGTTGATGATCTCTCTATTTAATCATGATTTCAATAAAACATCACATGCATAATTTTGTATTAAAAATAATTAAAACCAATGCCTTTTTAGAGAGCGCCCTCTTGTGTTTTAATGGCTCTTTTTGAATGATAATGGGCTTTTTACTTAGTCGTTTGTAATTTGTTATACCTTTCTAGCATGGTGAAGTTATAACTATTAGTTTATAATGTTACTGTCCAGGTTTGGTTACTAAAGTTCAGCCTTGCCAAAACTGTACTACCCCTTTAAGAGGTCGGTAAAATGCTGTGAAATTGATGTCGGGTCACAGTTATTAATTAGACATAAATATGACATCCAAAATATGAAATGGGCCTATACCGCACAGATGTCGGAACTTTACGAAATTTTAAAGGTGGGTAAAAGGTTGTGAAATAGATGTCGGGCGGAGGTCATTACTCCTACATAAATATGACATCTCTACTATGACGTCAGTCCGATATTGTGATGATGTTGTATCTGGTAGCAATTTAAGAGGTCGGTACATGGTTGTGAAATTGATGTCTGGCCAATGTTATTAATTGGACCTCAATATGACATCTCTATATGATGACGCCAAAGCGATATCCTGCCGATGTCAGAACTGACAGCAATTCAACAAGTCGGCAAATGGTCATTAAGCTGATGTTGTGCCGATGTCATTAATCCGACATGAATAAGAGATCTCAAATATGACGTCGGGCTAATATCGCGCAGATGTTGGAACTGGTAGCAAATTAAGAGGTCAGTCAAAGATTGCAAAATTGATGTTGGGCTTATGTTATTAAATATACATAAATATGACAGCTCAAATATGACGTTGGGTCAATGTTGTACCGATGTCGGAACTGGCGACCATTTGCCGGCTTGTTTCATTGCTGCCAGTTCTGACATCGGCAGGATATCGCTATGGCGTCATCATTGAGATGTCATATTCATGTCTAATCATTGACTTCGGCACAACATCAATTAAATGACCATTTGCCGAATTGTTTCATTGCTGCAAGTTCTTACATCAGCCTGACATATTTATCATATTCATGTCTAATTAATAACATCGGACCGATATCAATTTTACTACCATTTACCGACCTCCTTAATTGCTATCTTTTCCGACATCGGCGCGATATTAGCCCGACGTCATATTGGAGATGGCATATTCATGTCCGACTATTGACATCGGCGCAACATCACTTTTATGATCATTTGCCGACTTGTTTCATTGCTGTCAGTTCTGACATCGGCAGGATATCGCATTGACGTCATCATTGAGATGTCATATTCATGTCGGATCATTGACATCGGCTCAACATCAACTTAATGACTATTAGCCGACTTGATTCACTGCTGCCCATTCTGACGTCGTAGGATTTCGGTTTGACGTAAAAATTGAGATGTCCTATTCTTGTCTCATTACTAACATTGTCCCGACATTAATTTCACAACCATGACTGACCACTGACTGAATAATTGATGTTGGGTCGAAATCGCAAAATGACGTTTGGCCAGCATTAAAATTAAAAAAACGCCGCGCTGATGTTGGGCTGGCGGACATTTTTACGTCGCGGCGACGTCGGATTTTTAATGTAGGCCCAACGTCGTCTTAAAACGACTTTTTACATTGGCCCAATGCTGGCACAACGTCAGGTGGCTAGCTGGGTAGCGACCTCTTAAATTGATACCAGTCCCAACATCGGCGCTATATTAGGTCGACCTCTTATTGGAGATGTCATATTAATGACATTGGGCCATTGTCAAATTTTGATGTTGGTCCAGCATCAAACGTCGGGCGAACGTCAAGATTTGATATTGGGCCAACAATAAAAAATAACGTTAGGCTAATGTCGGGCTGGCGGACATTGTAATGTCGGGCCAACGTCAGAATTTGATGTTGGCCCAACGTCAGGATTTGATATTGGGCCATTGGCGGAAATTGACATTGGGCCAACATCACAGAATGATGTTGTGACAATGTTGGGGTAGTGGACATTTTAACCTCGCGCCCATATCATAATGTTATGTTGGTCCAATGTCATGAGTTGATGTTGGGCCATTGTCAGAAATTGCCGTATCACAAAATGACGTGGTGACGATGTTGGGCTGGCGGACATTTTAACGTCGAGCCCACATCAGAATTTGATATCTGTCCTATGTCAGGATTTGGTGTTGGGCCATTGTCGGAAATTGCCATGTCCGACATCACAAAATGATGTTGGGACAATGTTAGGCTAGCGGACATTTTAACCTCGCGCCCACATCATAATGTTATGTTGGTCCAATGTCATGAGTTGATGTTGGGCCATTGTCAGAATTGACGTATCACAAAATGACGTGGTTACGATGTTGGGCTGGCGGACATTTTAACGTCGAGCCCACATCAGAATTTGATATCTGTCCTATGTCAGGATTTGGTGTTGGGCCATTGTCGGAAATTGCAATTTGCCCGACATCACAAAATGATGTTGGGACAATGTTAGGCTAGCGGACATTTTAACCTCGCGCCCACATCATAATGTTATGTTGGTCCAGTGTCATGAGTTGATGTTGGGCCACTGTCAGAAATTGACGTATCACAAAATGACGTGGTGACGATGTTGGGCTGGCGGACATTTTAACGTCGAGCCCACATCAGAATTTGATATCTGTCCTATGTCAGGATTTGGTGTTGGGCCATTGTCAGAAATTGCCATTTGCCCGACATCACAAAATGATGTTGGGACAATGTTAGGCTAGCGGACATTTTAACCTCGCGCCCACATCATAATGTTATGTTGGTCCAGTGTCATGAGTTGATGTTGGGCCATTGTCAGAAATTGACGTATCACAAAATGACGTGGTGACGATGTTGGGCTGGCGGACATTTTAACGTCGAGCCCACATCAGAATTTGATATCTGTCCTATGTCAGGATTTGGTGTTGGGCCATTGTCGGAAATTGCCATTTGCCCGACATCACAAAATGATGTTAGGACAATGTTAGGCTAGCGGACATTTTAACCTCGCGCCCACATCATAATGTTATGTTGGTCCAATGTCATGAGTTGATGTTGGGCCATTGTCAGAAATTGACGTATCACAAAATGACGTGGTTACGATGTTGGGCTGGCGGACATTTTAACCTCGAGCCAACCGCGATAAGCCGACATCCGGCCAACAACTTATGACATCGGCACGACGTCAGGTGGCTAGCTGGGTAGCTCCACCCCCCCCCCCCTAGCTCCACCCCCCCCCCCCCCCCCCCCTCCCCGGAGTAAATACATACAATTACAAATACAGCGGTAATATAGCCTTCGTGACCATTGTCATGATAGATTGTATTTATATTTTGCATGATTCATCCAAGACATTTGTCATAGAAAAACATTCAAGCCGATAGATCAAACCGTGATTTCATTAGATACTCATGAGACGGACCAATTTCACAACAATTATACATGAGTAATCGAACATAGTCGCTAAGTTTAGGCATTTAATGGAAATGCATCAGTCTGCCTCTTTCCAGCGTGATGTCAAAAATATCCAAAAAGTCAATACTTTTTAAAAGACAATTTTAATGAAAATGATATCGAATTTTTATATAGCAAGGAAACAAGTTGCTTATCTATTTTATGGACATTTGTAATGATTAAAGGGTACATTAGTTGGTGGTAATTTGATGCTGGAAAAACACTGTATATTTGGATTAACCTGGATTCAAATTTGCCACATCTGAAAGCTGTAGCTGTGTATAGTACACTACATAGAGACCTATACAAAAAACTTTCATCAAAACATAATATAAATACAAAACAATTATGCAAACAAGCATGCAGAGTTGAACTAATCTGCAGTGCATATTTCAGCTTTCAACTATAAGCTCTGAATCTGCATTATTCTACATCATATGGACACAGAGGTTTCCAGTTTCGTGAGTTTAAATTGTCAACCGTGCGCTTTTATTGACATTATTTTCTGTCTATAGTCTTTTGATATTTTACTATTGTGGGTGTCTATATTTTAGTGACTATATATTGTGTTTGAACATCATTAATATGGAGTCCCGGAGCAGACCCAAGGACCGAGGAAGTCCAGAGCAGACACAAAGTGCGCTATTGGAAAATGGAAGCATGAAGAAAAAAAAAGAAGGGAGCAAGTACAAATAGCAAAGTTGTTTTAAGCAAGACTAAGAATAAAGCACCCACTAAATCTAGAGCTCGCCGCAAAGATGCTTATCCTATAGCAGGGACCGCGGAAACGGGGGAGGGGGGGGGGGGGGGGGGGCTGCAGCCCCCCCCCCCCCTACACACACACTTTGGCTAAACAAAATTACATACGCATAAAATAACAAATTAATGATACACATTGTGGTGTGAGATGGGTTGGGGTGGGAGGGGGTGGTGTTCAAATCCCCAATTGCCCCCAGGGGCGTAGACAGCCGGGGGGAGGGGGTGGGGGTGAGGGGTATGCATCCCCCACCTCTCAAGGTGGGGGGGATGACATGTACAGTAATCCCCCAGGTTTTAGGGAAGTATATATTTTTGGTGTGTGTGTGTGTGTGTGTGTGTGTGTGTGTACAGACCTTCACCACAGAGTCGGGACTACTGCATGAAAACACACAATTAAACTCGGGACATTTTAAAAAGTCGGGACCGAATTCCCGGTCCCCACATTTTTTACCGCTTATTTTGCGTGCAAAGTGATCTATAGATGGCGCTATTCATTATAAGCTATTAATACTAAAGTGCCGGAAATAATGTGTGTTTTCTTTTTTGTGTGTTTTGACGGCACGCTATTGAGAAAGACGCATTCATAGTTTGGAATTTTCCGGTGCCCTTGGTGGAATAACGCCATCTGTGGCGGTAAATGGCCATGCATGGAGCGTGATCATGGACGGCACTGATATTGGTGATGGATGGTCATGATAAATGAGGATGATGATGGTGATGGACGATAAGTGATGGTGATGAAGGAAGGTGTACCACAGGTTCATAATTGGACCGGGACTACTAATATAATATGCACGTGAAAGGTGGTCCTCGGATTGTTGTGTAGGTGTGTATGTGTGTGTGTGTGTTTGAATGTACTGTATGTGTGTGTGTCTGTACGTGTGTAGATGCGCGCGTGTATCTGTATACGAGATTTACCCTTTTCAAGCCTGTAGCCGGTGGGGGGGGGGGGGGGGGGGGGGTTCATGTCATTCGAACCATCAATAACACATTGAAATGTTATAGTCATTAGGCACGGTGAATTATTTAATATCCCGGAGGAAGCGTAATATTCATTGGTAGTAGTTTTATCAGTTCGAACAAACGATGGTCTGGCCAAGACTTTACAAAGCAATTATATCGGTTCCTTATTCCTGTTGCGTAGGTAGAGCGATGACACACCTGTTCGGAATTTTCATTCGTGTATGGGTCTATTACGCTGCTCTATACAATCATGTCAATGTCAAAACAATTTTTTCGCAATAGTTGTTCATTCGTCCATGAAGACAATAGACATAAACCGACCTGCTTCCCTTTGCCGCCATGGGCTTTTCTTATCATTATTTGTTATATCAAAGACCTGTTTACGTATCATGCAGTGTTGGAAAATGTGATAAAAGCACTGCCGAATTGTTTTCGTATTGCACAATAACGTGTAAAATACATGTGATATGAATTATACAACTTACTACATGTATATAAACAAAAAGTAAAATTTTACATATAACATTGTCTTGTATATGTGGCGTAGCCTATTAAAGAGCACATACCGGTAATCAAAATGCCCTGCAGCGAGTTTAGATGATACGTTTTAAAGTCCACCCCCCCCCCCCCCACAATAAATGATACATGAAATAATAATAAGAATAAAAACAAATTGAAATTGAAAAATACAGCGGTAATCAATACATATGAACATGAATATAGCCTTCGTGAAAATTGACATAATTATGTTATATGCATTTATTAATTATATTTTGCATAATTCATCCAAGACCTTTGTCATAGAAAAAGATTAAAGCCGATCGCTCACACATTGTACTTTTGAAATTGATCTCATTAAAGTGATCCATGTAAAGTGTCAGATATTGCACAAAATGACATTTGAGACTTCAATCCTATATCAATATCATTGTAAAATACAATTAGAAGATTTGTGAAAGTTTGGAAGAAAACGTCCACTGTTTACCTAGTGAAAACAACGAATATTGAGTTCATATTTTGTTTTGCAGTAATAATCGTCCGTTTGACGATATCCGCACCCGTGTATACAGACGGTACAGCATTTGCGCGCGCTCAGCTCAACGACTCGTCGTGCTACCGAAGGTTTCGGCTACTCCACATGCCAGAGTCCGTGATCGCGTGACGCGCCACCGGCCACGGCCGGGCGTGTTCAACTACGGCAACGTTTTACCAAAATAGTTAGGCAGCTAAGGGCTGGAATCAGAACAATTGTGCACAAAATGAAAGAAATGTGAATTTTTCACAGATAGTTCATATTATCATAACGTTTAATTTCCCTCGTGGAAGTTTGCTAATTATGACCATGAGGGGCGGGACAGGGTCTTGAAAGAAAGGGGGTGCAAAGTGCGTTATTACACATTGTATGGGTATCTACATGACTTGATTCTTTCCTTAATATGTTAATGAGTTAAAAGTGACCTGAAAATCATATTGTCTATTATTATATAATATATTATTATTTCATGGGGTAATTGTATGGGGTAAATGAAAAGGAGTGGGACCCCCCCCCCCCCCCCTTCACTTTTCACATGTGTCTAAAGTTTACTTATCGTTCTTAGTCCAACATTTTTTTATTAATTCATATTCTAGAAGGGTTAAGAATATATTTTAGCTTTGTTGCCACCATGGCAACATTGGGCAACTCCTTTTTAAAGCATTATAAACTAAATTAGCTAATTTGCATATTTGTGAAATAATGTCAGGGGTCATTTTCTAGCTAGGAATTGTACAACATTGATAACATACAAGTATTCTAGGGTATTTTGGGGCAAGGATTCTATTTCTGGTGCTCGTTTGTAAGTGCCATATGGGCAACACCCTGAAATCTAAGATGGCTGACCCTAATTTGCATATTTATGAATATTAATGATTTTCTGTGGCTACAGCCTCTTATAAATCATAATTACAGACGATTTTCCTCAATTATGTTCTAAATTCGTGTTAAATATAATTTAGCTTGGTTGCCACCTCGGCAACCTCTAGCAATTCATACAATTAGCATAATTAGGTATTTTACCTAATTTGCATATTTCCCCAAATCGAGTATATTGGGAACCCAGGAAGTAAAAATGACAAGGAATACCATTTTTCCAAGGTTTAAGGGGGCAACAAATCCATCCATGATACTTAGTTTGACGTATCATCTTGGCAACCCACATACATCCAAAAGGGCCGCCTTTGTAATTTTAAAGGAAAAATGCTATTTGCCACTTTAATGGCATTTATTTTATAAAAGTATGATTTTTTTTACTTTTAGCAAATAACTACATCATGATTCAAGTATTCTAGTTGCTTATTCCAATAATTAAAAATCCAAACATTATAATATCGATCTAATATAACCGAAATAATATAGTCGTGTATCATAACATGTGTAATTTGGGGAGCAGCCATCTTGGATTTGAGATGGTTGCCACGGTTAAACAGGGAAGTAAGTATCAACCAGAACGTCAATGACGTAGCGCTCATCCGGCATCTCGCAACATCAAATATCTCAAATGTCATGTAGTACACTTTTCAACTGGTCAAAAAATAAAAAAAATTGATGCCCTGGAAGGGACATAAAAGTAAAAAATAAAAAATTAGAGTGAAAAAATATAAATTTGACGCCCCGGAAGGGACATGGGGGAAAAAAATAGAATTTAAAAATAATAAATAAATGAATAAAAAAGAAAAAAATAAATAAATAAATTTAAAAAATAAAAAATAAATAAATAAATAAAAATTAAATTAAAATAAAATAAATAAATAAATAAATAAATAAAAAATACATAAATAAATTCAAAACAAAAATAAATAAATAAATAAATAAATAAATTTAAAAAAAATAAAAAAAATAATAAATAAATAAAAAAAAAAAAAAAAAAAAAAAATAACAAATAACAAATTACCATAATTAATTAATGGAGAAAAATTTCAAAATTCTGTGTACAAGTTTAGTGTACCAAAGTTAGCTTATACCAGATAAAGCAAACCAAATCAAAATCGGTCGAGAAATGAAGGAGAAGAAGTATTTTTTGTGATTTCGAATAAATTTGCATAAATTACCATAGATAATGAATTTCACGATTCTGTGTAGAAGTTTTAAATCCCCCTCCTAGCCCTATTAGATAAACCAAACAGAATGAAAATCGGTCAAACCAAACAGAATGAAAATCGGTCAAGAAATGAGGGAGAAGAAGCAATTGTTGTTATTTTTGGAATAAATTTGCATAAATTACCATAATTAATTAATGGAGAAAAATGTCACAATTCTGTGTAGAAGTTTAGTGTACCAAAGTTAGCTCTACCAGATAAAGCAAACCAAATCAAAATCGGTAGAGAAATGAAGGAGAAGAAGCATTTTTTGTGATTTCGAATAAATTTGCATAAATTACCATAGATAATGAATTTCACGATTCTGTGTAGAAGTTTTAAATCCCCCTCCTAGCCCTATCATATGAAACAATCAGAATAAAAATCGGTTGAAAAATAACGAAGAAGAAGCATTTTGAAAACTGTGGACGGACGACGGACGCCACGCCATGGCATAAGCTCATCGGGCCCTTCGGGCCGGATGAGCTAAAAATGGATCTGTTGCCCCCGAAAACCTTGGAAAAGTAATATTACTTGTCATTTTTACTTATCTTAAATACATACTTAGAACATAACTGACAAATAATAGTCTGGAATTATTGCTTATAAGGGGCTGTAGCCACTGAAAATCAATAATATTCATAAATATGCAAATTAGAGGCAGTCATCTTGGATTTTGGGATGTTTCCCATATGGCACTTACAAACGAGCACCAGAAATGGAATCCTTGCCCCAAAATACCCTAGAATACTTGTTTTTATCAATATTCTACTATTCCTAGATATAAAATGACCCCTGACCTTATTACACAAATATGCAAATTAGTTAATTAACTTTAAACGGTGGGAACAAAGCTAAAATTTCTTCTTAAACCTTCTAGAATATGAATCAATAAAAAACGTTAGACTAAAGAACGTCTCCAGGTCTAATACACAAGTATAGGTCCGTCTACAAGACTATTTACTTACTTCAATTACATTGAGTGTGCATAGATAATGAGCTCCATAACCTTTAACCCCCCCTACACACACACTTTGGCTAAACAAAATTACATACGCATAAAATAACAAATTAATGATACACATTGTGGTGTGAGATGGGTTGGGGTGGGAGGGGGTGGTGTTCAACTCCCCAATTGCCCCCAGGGGCGTAGACAGCCGGGGGGAGGGGGTGGGGGGATGAGGGGTATGCATCCCCCACCTCTCAAGGTGGGGGGATGACATGTACAGTAATCTCCCAGGTTTTAGGGAAGTATATATTTTTGGGGTGTGTGTGTGTGTGTGTGTGTGTGTGTGTGTGTTTGAATGTACTGTATGTGTGTGTGTCTGTACGTGTGTAGATGCGCGCGTGTATCTGTATACGAGATTTACCCTCTTCAAGCCTGTAGCCGGTGGGGGTTCATGTCATTCGAACCATCAATAACACATTGAAATGTTATAGTCAGTAGGCACGGTGAATTATTTAATATCCCGGAGGAAGCGTAATAGTCATTGGTAGTAGTTTTATCAGTTCGAACAATATGGCCAAGACTTTACAAAGCAATTATATCGGTTCCTTATTCCTGTTGCGTAGGTAGAGCGATGACACACCTGTTCGGAATTTTCATTCCGTGTATGGGTCTATTACGCTGCTCTATACAATCATGTCAATGTCAAAACAATTTTTTCGCAAATAGTTGTTCATTCGTCCATGAAGACAATAGACATAAACCGACCTGCTTCCCTTTGCCGCCATGGGCTTTTCTTATCATTATTTGTTATATCAAAGACCTGTTTACGTATCATGCAGTGTTGGAAAATGTGATAAATGCCGAATTGTTTTTGTATTGCACAATAACGTGTAAAATACATGTGATATGAATTATACAACTTACTACATGTATATAAACAAAAAGTAAAATGTTACATATAACATTGTCTTGTGTATGTGGCGTAGCCTATTATAGAGCAAATACTGGTAATCAGAATGCCCTGCAGCGAGTTTAGATGATACGTTTCAAAGTCCACCCACCCCCCCCCCCTCCCCCCCACACAATAAATGATACATGAAATAATAATAAGAAGAAAATATAAACAAATTGAAATTGAAAAATACAGCGGTAATCAATACATATGAACATGAATATAGCCTTCGTGAAAATTGACATAATTATGTTATATGCATTTATTATTTATATTTTGCATAATTCATCCAAGACCTTTGTCATAGAAAAAGATTAAAGCCGATCACTCACACATTGGGTGATTTCAAGTATGGTGTTTAAGGCCGGTGTTAGTGTTTATTACACACAAACGCCAGTTTTATAAACACTAACACCAGCCCTAAACACCATACTTGAAATCACCCATTGTACTTTTGAAATTGATCTCATTAAAGTGATCCATGTAAAGTGTCAGATATTGCACAAAATGACATTTGAGACTTCAATCCTATATCAATATCATTGTAAAATACAATTAGAAGATTTGTAAAAGTTTGGAAGAAAACGTCCACTGTTTACCTAGTGAAAACAACGAATATTGAGTTCATATTTTGTTTTGCAGTAATAATCGTCCGTTTGACGATATCCGCACCCGTGTATACAGACGGTACAGCATTTGCGCGCGCTCAGCTCAACGACTCGTCGTGCTACCGAAGGTTTCGGCTACTCCACATGCCAGAGTCCGTGATCGCGTGACGCGCCACCGGCCGCGGCCGGGCGTGTTCAACTACGGCAACGTTTAAAAGCGTTAGCTTTTGAAATGATGATTTTTTAATGATAATTATCTTCATACTGAAGGGACATTTGAAAAAATCTAACCCTATTTTATTCTTCTCTTACCATAAGCTAAACAACACGGCAGAAGAGAACCGAGGAAGCTCCAAGTAATGTTCGTGGAGTTAGACACTTTACATGGATCACTTTAATGTAATTACTCATGAGACGGACCATTTTCACAACAAGTATTTGAGTAATCGGACATAGTCACTAAACTTAGGCATTTAATGGAAATGCATGTTTGCCTTTGTCCAGGTAATACAGTCTGATGTCAAAACTTTCATACATATCCAAATTTTCAAGGCTATAAAGTATACGTTACTATCAATAAAGATTTGGAATATTCTATTGCCAAAAAAGCTAACAAGCTTCCGACCCACTTTCGGAAATGGAAATTTGAAATATGAGTAGTTATTGATATTAATTTTATTTAATTTTTGACACTGGCATTTAGTTATTTATTTATTTTTATTAAAAAAGTGGAAAAGAGAAACTCTTAGGAAGTCGAATGTTAAATGCGTATGTCAAATTATGATTATTATTGTTTCATTGGAAAATCTACCATTATGTACATACATTTATAAATTGTTTTCCTCTATAGTATACACTTTTTAATCCCCTTATTATTCATGTTTGTACTGGGGATAACTGAAGGAAAATAATCAAACTGACTACCTTCCTGATATTTATTTATTTATTGTTTAATAAGAAGGATTTCGAGATGTATTATTTTAGTGATTTGAAATGCACGGGCCTATTATTACTTGATTTACTCATGTACTTTCTACAGTATTACATTGTTAATATTTTGTAAGCTGCCTTTCATAACATGTATTAAAGGGGCCCTGCAACCCAAATGCATGTTGACCTCTGTTCATTTGTATTAGTGTACACATTCAATATTTGTAAACGGTTTGACCCAAATATGTTTTGTATATTTTTAAACATTTTATCATTTATTTGTCTTCGTGTTGCTAAGCCCCACCTCCTAAAAAACCCTCCAGAGCAAATTATATTGTTGACCTGCAGTGACATGATTTGTCAATCACTGGTCAGCTACCATGCTATTGTGATTAGCCTACTCACACAACTTCACTTACAATAGCTGTTGCTATGTCAGAAGAAAAGCACTGTCTAAGCTATTGCATGGAGGTATGCAGGGCATGCTTTTGTGTGGATGTTCTTTTTGTACTTTCATCTTTTGTTAATCTCATGGTAGCTGACCAGTGATTGACAAATGATGTCACTGCAGGTCAACAATAGAATTTGCTCTGGAGGGTTTTTTAGGAGGTGGGGCTTAGTAACATGAAGACAAATAAATGATTAAATGTTTAAAAATATACAAAACATATTTGGGTCAAACCGTTTCCAAATATTGAATGTGTACACTAATACAGATGAACAGAGGTCAACATGCATTTGGGTTGCAGGGCCCCTTTAAGTAAAAGGAAAAAAGACTATTGTATATGTATGTATACAACGTAATAAGTATTATTCATGCTATACAGAGACACCTTGGGTGACCTATATATATCCTACTTGTTGATATTGTGGCGGGCCTTGCTCTCCCTGGGCGTCGGCATGCTCTCGCCGGTTGCGCGGGGGCGGTGCCCCTTGAAAATTTGTTGAAGCCAAGACCGACAAATTACAAACATGTCCAGGCCAAAACCAGTTCATTCCAAATTGTTGAGGCCGAGGCAGGGATCCTTCCACATTTCCGAGACTATCGGTAATGATGGTCGAGACCGCTAAAAAAAGGTGGTAAAGGGGAAGGGTTCTCAAACCCCCCCCAAAACAAACAAAAAAAAAAACAGCAATTTTTGGTCACCCCCCCCCCCCCCCCCCCCCCGGGTACGCCTATGGAAACAGAACGAAATAATTGACTTTCTTACATAACTCTGTGAAGTAAGTTTGAAGAAATGGCATTGATAACGCACACATGCTTATACAAATTAAGTACGTCAAATATAGGTACATGTATATTATAAGGTTAACTGGATAACAAAAAATACCCACCAAACAGCTGTACCGTGTAGATGAAATCAGTTCTTCGAATAGATTCTGGGGCAATCCCAACTAACAATTTGACTTTTTTCTTAACGTTCTAAACAGGTTCAAAGTTGGTTATTTGGACGTTGTCTGAAAACGTTTTTAGAACGTTTATTTGTGGAAGGTTGAAAACGTTTTTAGAACGTTCCAAATGGACGTTTTTAGAACGTTGTTTAAACGTTAGAAAAACCAATAAAAAAACCTTTCATGTATTTGCTTTCAAGTGCAAGGACCAGTAGAACGTTTTAAGAACGTTTTTTAAACGTTCATTAAAGACGAAGACCTACGGAACCTAATAAAAACGTTTTGTAAACGTTCTGTAAACGTTCATTAAAGACGAAGACCTACGGAACTTAATAAAAACGTTTTGTAAACGTTCTGTAAACGTTTTGTGTTTGCTGGGATAACATCGATGTCTCTATTAGATATCCCTTTTGGGGTTGATTGGTGATGTATTGTTCAGGTAATCTAAAGAATAATTATATAGTTACATTAATACTATGTTACATGATATTCTGCAGTATGTTTGAACAAGATTTAGATAATTTGTTAGTAGACGAAAGTAAATAATATAGTCTTTAGTACAAAATGAATTTACATCACCTAGATTCACATCCTTTACGAATAAATGCATAAATATAAACTTTTTTATTTTATCTTTTTATCATGTTTCATGACTCAATCAATAATCATATAGCACTAGATACTCGAAAGAAGAATATTTAAATCCATAGTATTTTAAAAATTATCAATAAAGTCAACAGACGTTAGGATGAAAATTTGTTGGGCACGGAAGTTTATACACACAAGTTAATTTTGCTGAATTTGGTGTGAGTGGAGTGTAAATGTATGATATTGGAATAATGCTATGAAGTGGGATAGAAGAGCCACTAAGCAACTTACTACTTCAACTCCAACACAAATATTCAAAATCTTTGTCTTGAGCTCCAAAGTCAATTTCCCCGTTGTTAATCCAATGCAAGATGATTTCAATCAAACACTATCAAATGAAAGGAGCTGCGTTTTTTTCTCCCGCTTATTTCTGATTCTAGTCAAAATTCACACAAGCTGTGTCCTTATATATATGGTGAAGAGAGTTCTGCCGTGGCATTTTCATTGGATATGTGTGTTTCATTATCATTGTTATGATTTGAACACTGAACATATAAATACTATCGAAAGGCGCGAGTAAAGCGTTTTTGTAAAGAACTCGTCACACTGATGAATTGTTAGGTACCACAGGTACATCGACATACTGTATCTCTCAGAAGCGTAGGCGTAGTCTGCGTTATACAAGCTACTGCCCTCATCACACCTGTTGTTTTCAAGTACATGGCATTGGTTTATGTTCACGATGCCTACATCCATTTAGTCCATATTACATTCGTTCCACAAGATGATGCCTGAAACTTCAATTTTCCCAACTCCTAACTTGAACCCAAACCCTCATAAGCCCAATCCTTAACCTATCCCATAGCCTAAGCCTAATCCTAAATCGTTATTGTAAGTCTCTGAACTTTTACTTTGTTGTAGACCTAATGAAAAATAGGCAAAGCAGCACGTTGCCCGTGTGACATTGTAACTATTCATGAAGATTGGCCAACAATACTAAGTTCTGGATATCAGTTAAATTTGTCTATGCCCATTTGGTCCACATAATTATATATATATTACTGGTGGCAAGTCTGCAGCTGCGCAAACTTGACACCCAACTTGACATCCGTGTGAGAGGTTTTTTTTTATACCAAACAATGATCGTTTTCAAAAGCGCGCCACACACAAAAATAATGCCGAGTACTTTGACTCATTAAACACAATATTGTGTGAGTCATTGCCATTCTGACTCACTTTTAGACCTCATGAGTCACAAATGACTCACCTTAATTAAAACAAATGAGTCACACAACAGATGACTCACTTGACATCATAACTATGTGACACGATTGTGTTATAAACGAGTCAGCTTCAAGTTTTGACTCATTTTTGCTTATGCTGAGTCAGAAGCACAGCTCGATATTGTGACACATTTTGCATTAATTTTGAGTCATCTGACTCACTTGCGGAGAGTCTTCTGACTCACATCTTTTACTGAGTCAAAAGACTCACAATAACGAATTTTTAGTGAGTCTTTGGACTTTGTTTGGGAAGTGCCTCGTTCCGTTATTTGGGGGGCCACCCTGTATAGTGTTATGACTATAAATTCAAGGTTAATTATTTCGGAATCAACTCCCTGCATACACTAACCATTATAAATCACGCATATCAAGAATAGGTGTTGGATAATAGTGAACCGATGGTGCCCATGTGGGCAGCCCATGCTGACTCCATAATCGATCCCCACGCTTTCCCATTGCTATCGGCCTATGTATGATCGATCATAAACAATGGTAAGTGAAATGTAAAATATATAATTTGTTTCTTTCTTTTTGTAATTATTCATATTGGAAACATTGTTATCGTGTCTTTTATGTTGTATATAATATATACCAAATATAAATAACACCTGTATAAGAGCTCGCTTCCAAAAGGCGCTAAATCCACTTTCCAAAAAAATTGAGTTAACGATATATCTACATGAATACTCTACGTAGCTATCTAGGAATCCACATTTTACCCCAAATAACTCACTCAAAATCAAAATATAGAAAGTTAAATTTTCATATTCCCATATAGGCACGTGTACAAAGTGGGACAAAGAAACCTGTTTTCCTCGGTGAAAAAGTGGATTTAGCGCCTTTTGGTTGAAAGCTCTTCTTATAGTGTAATGAATATGAATGGAAGGCTTATTTTTTCAAAATCAACTCCCTGCAAACTAACCATTATTAAACAAGCATATCAAGAAGATGTGTATATATGCATATTGAACCGATAATAACAATTGTCGGTAGGATGATAGGGGTGATAGGTTTAGGTTAAGGTGTTGATAGGGTGATAGGTTTATGTGTAGGCTTAGGCTTAGGATAATGTTCAATCCGTATAAGCAACTGTTCAATTAACATAAATAATTATTTTTATTTCCCCACCCCTTTTACCCACAAAACTCGGTATGTGTGGGTAAGAAGACTCAGTAAAAGAAAAAAAACGTGTCGCTACACGGACAAACTAAAGACTCACTGAAGTGAGTCATTGGACTCAGAAAAGTGAGTCATTCGACTTTTATTGAGTCAATTGACTCGGTATGTGTGGGTAAGAAGACTCAGTAAAAGAAAAAAAAAACGTATCGCTACACGGACAAACTAAAGACTCACCTAAGTGAGTCATTGGACTCAGATTTTGTTTTCTGTGCACATGCACCGCATGAATTGGCGGGAAAAGAAAAGGCGGGTTCCCGAACCAGACTGAATTCCACTCTATTAACTCTATTTCAGCAGGTGCTGAAACTATGGTGGCCCGGAGAGACATCGTGAATCGTGAATTTTGATTCACGATTTACGATGAGATTTGCAAAATCGCATGTTTTATTGTGAATTTTCATTTACGAATTTGCAAATTCGCATATTTTATTTGCAAATTTGCAAAATCGCACATTTTATCGTGAACTTTGTCTGAAGATGCACGCCACACCAACTTTACGATTTCGTAAACATGGTGTCGATCGTATAGTTGATCTGAATTGTTTTCTCCTATACTTGAGCGGTATCACGACCTCGGTTTGAGGGGTTCAATAGACAGCTTCTGTAATGTATGCAAGTAATATGCGTATGACGTAAGACTCCCCGTTGGCAAGCTTAACAATAGTAACTAGGTCCGGCAAGCTAACTTTGCCGGAGCTTGCCGGACCTAATTACTATTGTTAAGCTTGCCAATGGGGAGGTCTGAGGTCATATGCATATTATTTGCATACATTACAGAAGCGGTCTATTAGATATGAACAGAGAATGGGACTACTATGGGGAGGGGAGAAAGAGGAGGGCATAACAATGTTTTCTGGATGGCTAGGGGTAGCCAAAGGGTAGCCAGGGCGGGGGGGGGGGGGGGGGGGGGGGGATATAAACGGTTATTACCTCGGTTTGAGGGGGTTTAATTAAATATGAAACAAGAATGGGGGACTGCTTATGGGGAGGGAGAAAGGGAAGGGCATAATAATGTTTTCTGAATGGATAGGGGTAGCCCAAAGGGCCGGGGGATAAGGGAATATAAAGAAGTGTATGGTTTGAGGGGGTTAAATAAATATGAAAGGGGTAGATCATGCTGTATGGATGGCTAGGGGTAGCCAAGGGGGGGGGGGGAGTGCGGGTTAAGGGGATATAAAATGAGGGAGTATATACTGTATTACCTCTTTGGTTTGAAGGGGTTTAATACAAAATAATATGACCAGAGAATGGGACTACTAAACTCAACCGAAGAGATGAAATAAACTCCTTGATATCCATTAACCAGCACCCCCTCCTCCCATAGTGGTCCTATTATTTTTTTCATATTTAAAGGACCTAAAAAATACAACGTACTTTGGCACTTATTCCATAGTTGAGACTTGTAAAATAGGTCTGCCGAAAAAAAATCCATGAAAATAAACACAGTAGTGATTTCAAACTAATTTTCTGATGCCAAATCTCATTTAGCAGCCAGTTTACGCCCCACCCACATTTAGGGTCCAGAATCGGCAACGTGATTGACATGTGATTGGCAATTCATTGGCTTACGTCATGACGCGTCATCTGCATAATTTAGTTCATTAGTCCGTACTTTAGATGACGTCACATTTTGGCGATTTAAAAGGGGCGTTCCCAGGTCAATTAGATATTTACTAATTACCCAAAAATTGATTGATTTCATGAGAAATGACTGCAAAATTATTTTTCTTCGGGAAAAATTACATATAGAGAGTCGAATTGTGAAAATTAGGCCATCTAGACGCTATAGGTCCTTTAAAGGGACAGATCCACTTTTACAAAACGTCTGAACAGCTTTCAGTTGACGGATGGGGATCAATGTAACACGCAACAAAAAATCAGATCGAACAGCCCTCTAATTTGGATTCTACGAATGAAAAACGAAATGCGTCCCTCCATTTAAACTATATATTGGTCATTAAAGGAGTTCAACTGATTTAGCATAATATTACAACAATATTGTACTAATTCTCGTAAAGGTATTGTGAAGCAGACATTTGTTAACGTATGTCACGGAAAAAGCTCTCAAAAATAAAGAATATATAATTACATGTAGTCAGTTTAAGCGATGTTTGGGTATTTTGTTTGGTAAACGCTCATACATTAGTACTTATGCGCGGTCACGTAGCTAGCACGGGTCACGTAGGTGTCATGCATACCGATCTGGCACTCCGTGAAATCTGTGTACGAACTATACTCTCCTACCGAAAATACGTATGTCCCCATTAAACCGTCGTCCAACAATTTAATCAGTTTTAGGTCTATAACTCCACGAAAAAGAGATTTCAAGCCCTAATTTGTTCAGGCATGCTATTAAATTACATTTCATTTTATATAAGACAATAACCTCGCAACTTTTGAATTTTGGCTTTCAAAAGAGGATCTATCCCTTTAATGAAACCCCTTAAAACGAGGAGGTAACATATACTCCGTTTTACCGTTACATCCCCTTATCCTCAAACCGAGGACGTATCGGATACCGCTCAAGTAATAGAAAACAATTCAGATCAACTATACGATCGACACCATGTTTACGAAATCGTAAAGTTGGTGTGGCGTGAATCTTGAGACAAGATTCACAATAAAATATGCGATTTTGCAAATCTCATCGTAAATCGTGAATCAAAATTCATGATTCACAATGTCCCTCCGGGGCCACCATATGAAACCAATCAAAACTTTCAGGACTACTGCGACTATCGTCACGTTTACATGACAATTAGAAATATCCTAACAATTTATATTTAGCGTTCAGTGTGATATTGGTAGCATTATTATGAAGAATGAACGTAGGCCTATGTACAATTGAAATCAACCAACTATTCGCATACAACTTAAAATGTGTACGCATTAGGGCGGATTCAGATTGCGACTCCAGACATTTGTTGAAAATGATACATGTTCTTCCAAAAAGAAAAACATTTAGCGAATGTTAAAACTATGCTCCAAGTGTTTTTTTATGATAACTCGTATCATCATTGTGCAAAATAATTGGGGACGAATACCCAATCATTCTTCCCCTATCTCGGTATTTCCCGTCAATACACAATTGTTTCCTTAGAACTTCTTCATCTGTTATTTGTTGTCCGATTTTAGTATAATTCACGAGTTGCTCATTTAATACGAAGAAGGGGAATTATTAGAAACAGTACCATGGCATGAGCATTGGATACGTATGTTCATTCCTAGTATTTTGAAGACTGAAATATTATTACGTAGGGCGTAACCAGCCGCCGTAACCAAAATGCGGGAGTAAATTGACATTGAAAGGAGTCCCTCACACAGATGCCTTGTTTGGTACCCATTGTACACCGAGTTACTTTTGCGCATCTCCCAGAAACACAAGTGCAGTCGGCGCAACACCAGCTATTATACCATCATCAAAATTGATTTATCCAAGCACATGACATTGGTTTATGTTCGTTTTGTCTACACCTATTTAGATTACATATCATTTGGTCCTCAACATGATGCCTGGAAATTCAATTTTCCAACTCCGAACTTGAACTTCAACCCTCATTCGCGAGCCCAGCCGTAATCCTATCTCATAGCCTAAATATAATCCTAATCTATAATCGTTATCGTACGTCTCTGAACTTTGACTTTACTTTTAGACATTAGCCCGGATTCACAAAGGTGGTTTGTACAAACCATGGTTTAAACCATGGTCTACATCTATGGAGTGCTGCATTAGACAAGTAACACAATTTATAATTGCTAATCATATGACTGTTAGTGTTAGTGCTTGCTGACCAGCAAATTTCACCATTATGAGAAGACAAACATTTACTTGGTGCATTTTGTAAATGTGTACCATCAACATTGTTAACAAGTAAGGAGTTTACATTCTTTATCCACCGGTTTACAAATGGCACTCTATAGATGTAGACCATGGTTGAAACCATGGTTTGTACAAACCTCCTCTGTGAATCCGGGCCAATGAATATAGGCAAAGCAGCGCGTTACCCGTGTGACATTGTATTCACTCATAAAGATTGGCCAACAATGATAAGTTATCATGGATATATTTCTTAAATGTTTCTAATATAATTGTGTCCACATAAGTATGTACAACTGGTGCAAAGCATGCGACTCCGTAAAGGCCTGGTCACACAGGGACACGACTAGACCCACGAATGCAGTAGGCCTACGCATTGATACAAATCTATGGCAAGCTGTTTTTAACATGTATTCCTTTTTCTTGATATCAAGAATTCAATTCGTGATATCAAGAAATCGAATTCTTGATATCAATAAATGCATTTTTGATATCAAGAAATACTTTACTGTTGTTAAGCATTGGTAATTCTTGATATCAAGAAATGCACTCTTGATATCAATAATTCAATTATTGATATCAAAAAATAGGAATAAATGTTAAAACGGCTTGCCATAGATTCGTACAAATGCGTACTGCATTTGTGGGTCTAGTCGTGTCCTGTGTGACCAGGCCTTAAACTTGACACCCAATTCGACATCCGTGTGAGAGGGGGTTTGTTTAAAGGGACAGGTCCACTTTTACAAAACGTCTGAACAGATTTCAGTTGACGGATGGGGATCAATGTAACACGCAAACAAAAATCAGAGCGAACAGCCCTCTAATTTGGATTCTACGAATGAAAAACGAATGCGTCCCTCCATTTAAACTATATATCGGTCAATAAAGGAGTTCAACTGATTTAGCATAATATTACAACAATATAGCACTAATTCTCGTAAAGGTATTGTGAAGCCGACATTTTGTTAACGTATTTCACGGAAAAAGATCTCAAAAAGAAAGAACATATAATTACATTGTAGTCTGTTTAAGCGATATTTGGGTATTTTGCTTGGTAAACGCTCACACATTAGTACTTATGCGCGGGTCACGTAGCTAGCGCGGGTCACGTAGGGGGTCATGCATACCGATCTAGCACACCGTGAAATCTGTGTACGAACTTACTCACCGGCCGAAAATACGTATGTACCCATTTAACCGACGTCCCTCAGTTTAATCAGTTTTCGGTCTATAACGAAAAAGAGATTTCAAGCCCTAATTTTTTCAGGCATGCTATTAAATGACATTTCCTTTTATATAAGACAATAACCTCGCAACTTTTGAATTTTGGCTTGCAAAAGAGGATCTCTCCCTTTAATACCAACAATGATCGCTGTCAATAGCGCGCCAAACTGCCTGATTTGGCGGGAAAAACAGGCAGGTCCTCGATCCAGACCAAAGTCCACTCTATTCACTAACAAAAACTTTCAGGACTACTTGCTACTGCAGTTATCGTCACGTTTACATGACAATAATAAAGATCCTGACGATCTATATTTATCTCATGGACTGATATTGGTAGTATTGTTATGAAGTATGAACTTGTGTTACTTTGAAACCAAACAACTATTCGCATTATAGTGACAATGTGTACGCGATATGGTGGATGGGGATTGCGACATATTTGGAAATGTTACGTTCTTCCAATGAAAACTAACATTTAGCGAATATTAAAACTAAAACTCTTAGTATTTTTGTCTGATGACCATCATTTTGCAAATCAATTAGGGACGGTCCACTATCTCAGTATTTCCCGCCAATACATTGTTCCTCCTTCTTCATGTCTGTCACTTATTTCCGCTTTTAAGTCAAATTTACAAGTTGCGTCACTTCATATTATGAAGGGAAATAGTACCATGACATTTACATTTTGTGTGTATTTTATTATCAATAATGATAAACAGATTGATCTATAATTGCGTAGGCTGGAACCAACCACCGTAACCAACAGGCGCGAGTAAATTGCCATTGAAAGGAGGCCCTCACACAGATGCCTTGTTTGGTACCCATTGTCACACCGTGTTACTTTGGCGCACCTCCCAGAAGAGGTCGGAAGCATAGTTAGCGTAATAAAAGCTCCTGCCATTATCCTGTTTATTTGCCTTAAATGATCTGATTAACATAATGCTATACATATTGCCCCCATCCTACACGTGTTATTTATTGATGCACATGGCCTTGTATCGAGTAATGAAGATTGGCCAGCAAGAATAGGTCATGGAAACCTGTCAGTGACAGGTGAGCATGGTGATGAGTTGACATTAACAGTACGATATACATCAACAGACAGCTATTGACCAGTTAACATCTACTCGATATTGTATGAGAGGTAACTTGCTAGATTCGAGTTTTAATCTAGATCAAATTCAATTACTGCACGACTGAGTTTACAATAAGAGAGCATATATAAGAGAGCAGATTATACAATACAATACTATACATATGTCAGGAATGTATTAAAATTACATCACAATTCTAAATGAAATCAACAACTCTTGCAATGATCTGATGTATACAGGGTGGCCCAAAAAAAACGGAACGGGGCACTTCCCAAAATATAATACCACAATGGGTGATTTCAAGTATGGTGTTGGGGTTAGTGTTAGTGTTGAGGATGAAAAACTGCCTCTAATCTGAGCTAAACACCAGCTTCCAGATTAAGAGGAGGTCACGAACTTTCCGAAAACGATCATACCAAATCGCTACAAACCCTGATATCGATATCAGGATCGATAGTGTTAGTCAACACCAGACAAATATCACCAGAACCCCTTTAAAATGGTGACGAAAACTTTCATATGCTTACGAATTATAGAGCAAATCGTAATAAAGACTTACCACATGCATGCATTGAATACCATAATTAGAAGAAAATATTCAAACCATTCACTTGATCGATACGATGTTAGTGGATATTCCCTATTTTTCGTGGAATTCGTAACTAAACTCGCAAAAAAAGTGCGTGACTCTCTTTAAAAAATTGAATGCCCGCCGCGCGCAGAGACACATCGCTAGCGCTAGCGGTTTGCATAGCCGACGATGAAGGCATAACTCGCAGTGGCAGCACGGTACAAATTCCGAGTGAATACCGATAGTACGTGACATGTTATATAGTTTGATTAAATCTGTCACGTGATCATTAGGGATTCTGTGGCGGAGTGGTTAAGGCCGGGCGCACGTGTATCACGTAATAAATTAATTGTTAGAAGTGGGTTCGAGTCCCCGATGTGGTAACTTTTTTTTTTTTTTGCCATTATTAAAAACAAATCTCGTAGAGCTTTGAACTCAATTACAAGTTTTTATAAAATGTCAAAGATGTACAAACAATTGTCAGTGTATACATTACGTACAGGGTCCTCTAGAGGAGTGTGTGTTGGGGGGGGGGGACAAATAATCATCATGAATCACGATGTTTCAAATATAAACTGATGACAACAAGATTCTGATCTTTCTCATTCTCAACATCGAACTGAAAAGGTGTAAACTAAGTATTTTGAAAGTAGCAGTCATTCATAGGCTTTTTTAAAACATGGGAGCTAGAACGTATAAGGCCTATTTATCAAAACATTCTGGTTTCGAAAATAATTAGCTGCCTGAAAAGGGGGTAACAATTTTGCAAGAATCACAGGAATTAACCACCTCTGTATGATATTGTACATGTGGCTCGACAAGGCTGGGGGCCATTATTCCCTCCCCCCCCCCCCCACCTCCGAGATTTGTTTTATTGCTCCAAACCGTAAAGCTCGGACCTACCGTTACTAAATCACGTTACGAAATCCCGAAAATCGCTCAATTTCGTGATGTGTGTACAAAACAACTGGCCAATATAAGTTTTCGTTCAAAACAGATACATCGTTGGTTTGGTCTGGTTTACATTTGTAGTGTTTGTTTTGGTGTTCAAAAAGTTAAATTATAGTTAGAAATGAAACAAACAACACAAACAATACAAATGCAGAAGTATAAAAACAAAGAAACTGGCTATTCCAATTTGTTTTGATGAATTATTATTCTATTCCAAAATAATGGTCTAAATAATTTATGTAGTGAAAAATGTGAATATCAGATTTATGGGTAAAATATGAATTGTATGACCTTATTTGCGTAAATTACTATAGATATTCAAATTAATACATTCATAAACAAATAAGATTTTCATTGCGTTTCATAAACTTCACCTAAGTAAAATTTCACAAATTATCTAGGTTGATACCCTTTTTACATGCTTAGACAAACGAAAACACCACCATTTCAGTTCAGAATTGTGATTGTAATGCCCACCTAGCAACAGTAACACTAACACCAGCTCGATCTGTACTTGAAATGACTTTCATTTCGATCCCTATGGAAGTTGTTATCTCTATGGAGTTTTGCGTATACATGCTCAACACTAACACTACTGGGCAGATTAGCAGACGACGCTAAACACCAGCAACCACGTGGCACTGCCGGAAGTACGAGGTCAAACCTCTAACACCAGCTCATTTCAAGTACGGTGTTAAGGCTGCAGTTAGTGTTTAATAAACACTAACACTAGCTCAACACCATCTACGATAGTATATTGCCATATCAATAAACACCCCCTGTCGGAAACGGAAGTTTGTACAACGGTGAAATCAGAGGTCATCATGTTAACACCATCCTAACACTAAGTCATTTCAAGTATGGTGTTTAAGCCCGATTTAGTGTTTAATAAACACAAACACCAGGTTTAAACACCATACTTGAAATCACCCATTGTTTATGTTCATCGGATAGGGTGTCCTTTCCCATGAAAAACAATACCAAGAACAGTAATTTTGGTCAGGTCGTTTTTGTTTAAGGACGCAGTGAGTGAGACCATGTCAGGTGCCGATTTATGTCGATTTCGACCTAGTTTAACCGCACTCCTTGCCCGTAATACCATTCAGCGACCATGCTCATTCTCTCGGCACACGGCTGAGTGCACACTAACAATAGTGCGCGATGCTCATCGCTATGAACGGCGGTTCGTGCGATTCATCAAGCGCTGGCTCAATACAAATTGACAAAAAAGAGAACATGACATGGTGTCACTCACAGCGCCCTAAAACAAAATCTACACGACCAAATTGACTGTTTTTGGTATCGTTGTTCATTTGAAAAGACACTCTTTCCGATGGACATAATACATTTGTTACTATATTTTGGGAAGTGCCCAGTTCCGTTTTTTTTGGGCCACCCTGTATAATGCTATACATATTGCCCCCATCCTACACGTGTTATTTATTGATGCACATGGCCTTGTATCGAGTAATGAAGATTGGCCAGCAAGAATAGGTCATGGAAACCTGTCAGTGACAGGTGAGCATGGTGATGAGTTGACATTAACAGTACGATATACATCAACAGACAGCCATTGACCAGTTAACATCTACTCGATATTGTATGAGAGGTAACTTGCTAGATTCGAGTTTTAATCTAAATCAAATTCAATTACTGCACGACTGAATTTACAAAAAGAGAGCGTATTTCGCAGATTATACAATACAGCCGCATCAATCATAAGCGCACACTATCCAACGTCCCGACACTATACATTATCATATTTCAGAAATGTATTAAAATAACATCACAATTCTAAATGAAATCAACAACTCTCGTATATTGACCCAACGCCTGATAGCCATATACTTGTATTTCGTGCGAACATCAATATGTTCATTGCCAACATTGTACATTAGTTGCCAGTCTGCTAATCTCCATTCTTCTAGACTCCCGACACGACATCAGTGTGAGAGAGGCCTTATATACTGCGACAAAAACCCACACGGGTGCAAAAACGAAACTGAAGTCTGCTCTATTCACTATGGACTTCGACAAACATCGTCAAGTTTACATGACAAAAACAAACATTCCATCGATCTATATTTAGTTTATGGGGTGATTCTGGTATTGACAGGACTCGGTATGAAGAATGAACGCCTGTTAGTATGGGATTTAGCAAGCTAGTCCAATAATTATGAAAATGTGTACGCGTTGTAGTGAATGGGTGTTGCAACTCTCGACGGATTTGAAAACGTTTCACATTCTTGCAAAAGGAAATCTTTATTTAGTGTTCCTTCAAATACAAAATAAAATCTGAAAATCGTTTCATTTTCTATAGCAAAATCAGTTAGGGAAGAATACCCCATCCTCCGTCCTATATCCTCTTATCCGGCGATATATGCCCGTTCGCCCGATGAAATCCATATAATATCGAAACAAAAATACAGGCGTTCTCTTTTTTGACATTATATATACTAGACCATGTAGACCAATAAGCCTTTTCTTTAGGTAATTAGCCCCCGATCATCTACACAGATACAATATAATTGTGTTTGTAATTATTATAAATGACACATGTGGATACTCGCCAACCTGAGCTAACGTACGTGGTGATTACTACATTGCAAGCAACAAAACAAACAATTCAAACATAAAGTTTTTAAAAAAAAGTTACAGGATGAACAAAATCATGTGTCTATCCTTTATGCCTCCTCGGCGACCCGTGTTTTTTTTATTCTTCAAAGGTCGGGTCGTCAGTTAAGATTAGGTTAAACCTCTAGTAAAAGAAAACAACCTCCAATAGACCGCTTCTGTAATGTATGCAAATAATATGCGTATGACGTAAGACCAGTGGCGTAGCTACGGGGGGGGGGGGGGGCACGGGGGGCACGTGCCCCCCCCCCCCCCCAATAATTTCGAAAAAACAATAGAAAACATAAGGGGCCATTTTTTGAAAAAAACAAAGAAATACATAAGGTGTGCCCCCAATAATTTTCGTGCCCCCCCCCAATCAGTCCGACCACGCTACGCCACTGCGTAAGACTCTCCGTTGGCAAGCTTAACAATAGTAACTAGGTCCGGCAAGCTAAGTTTGCCGGAGCTTGCCGGACATAGTTACTATTGTTAAGCTTGCCAACGGGGAGTCTGACGTCCTACGCATAATATTTGCATACATTACAGAAGCGGTCTATTTGGCAATTTAACACATTCCAGTTTGTGTGATATTGGTATATTTATATAACCATTACATTCCAGAGCAGCAGAACACTATAGCGTTTACATTATAGCGTAATTTATGAAAACCTAAATACTGTATTACCTTGAGATTCGTTGCTGTGTCATTATTGGATAGGTTGTTCGACTGAATCGTTTGAATGTACTGTATAATTGACACGTACTTTAGATATTCTGAGCTCATTATTGTCAAACAAATTGCTTCATTTTGTTTTTCGTTTAGTTTTATTGTATCGGCTTCATTTAATCATGCAATTGAATACCGACTGGAAGATTTGTTATCGCAATTTCAGTCAATACATTTAGTTTCTCTGTATACTTTTAATGCATTCTTGTCTGTAGTATTCTGTTTGTCTTTATTTCTCTCAATAGTTAAATTCTAGGCATAGAGCAACCCTCGACAACCAAAATCTCAAATTATGTATTATAATGACAATATGTGAATTTGGTAAAAAAAAAAAACCTTACGTACACAACGTATTTGTAATATGTACAGTATGTTATAGTTTTTGTGATTGTAGGTATCCAGTGTTTGAGTATAGTTACGTGTATTTAGAGAAGCTTGTAATTTGTACTTTTTTGTTTTGTTGCATCCATTGTGTCACTCTGATTGACAATCATTAGATAAATAGGCCACACACAAACACAGGCATACACCAAACACACAGAGACTTTCAAACATACACCCAGGTACACACACACACACACACAGGCAAACACATACACACATCCACATCGCCCCACACCTACATTAATTTGCACATACCCCATACAGACACAAGCACACAATCACACCCACACACATGCATAAACGCTGAAACAATGTATAATACTTGAAATAAAACAATGCTTTTATTTCAAAATAGGAACGCACAACATAACTGCGACACACAGACATTATGGAGACATGAATATGAACACGTTTGCCCAGACTAAATGTTAAATGATACATTGATTACTGGCGAGATACTGGTACAAGTACAATGTCCTGTATTACTGGATTGTGGGTAACTAACTATCAATACCAGGTGTACTAAGGGGGTATAATCATATAATAATCAAGAGTGGCTAAGGAATCAAACATTTATATCATATCCCTGCCAATTAACAGAGAACAATTTCACGCCACTAAAAAAAATCAACTAAAGAGGGCAGTATTCCGATTACCGAACACAGAAATTACCGAATAACCCGCGTTGAGACCATCGATCAATGATACCCACAAACACTGCTCGTTTCCAATTATATTGTATTGTCTTCATAAACTTTGTAGTCACAATAATACATTACTCAGTACATCAAATAGTCAGCACAACATTTATAATTAACATGAAATAAGAAGATAAACATTGTAATCATTATAAAGTAAATTGACAATGCAGAGCAGCATGGCTGTTCCTTAGTAGACACATATCAATTAGTAACACAAGATGGCGCGATTGGAATAAAAGAATATTCAAAATTGAGCATGGTTCAAATAATATTAAACATTGAACATATCATTGTCAGAACGGTTGTGCAATTGTGTCCCCCTCTGTCACTTCGGGTAATTCATCGGCAATATCAAAATTGAGATTTTTAGTGTTTTGAATTCTCTCGGATTTCAGCTTTAAAATGATATATAACTTGCTACATATAATTGTCATGAAGGAAAGAAAAACGCAATTTAATAACGCGGACCAGAGCTCAGCTATTTGTCAAACAACAGAGAAAATCGCTTCTAAAGTTTCGCATCCATTCAGAAAAGCATCCTCACAGAGCGAGCGAGCGGTTGAACAAATTCTCGGTTTGACCGTTCGTTTTCACAATCAATCGTGAAAATAGCGTTATCAACAAACAATATAACGCATGCGCAGTTACTGTTAACATACAGTAAAATTTGTACAAAGCCGCTCCAGTTTCGTACAATTGCATGCAAGTTAACCCGGCGGGCTAGCTGGCATGACCCCCTCGATCACAATGAATGGTACAATAGAGCGGTAACTTCAGTCCTCGCTGGTCGGGCGATATCGACCCACCTGCTCATTCATCCTGCCCGATCGTTACCGCAACATTGAACTATACACAATGAACTTCGCACCGGGGAGGCGTATTTTTCATGCACGCAGTACCATGTCATTCAATAGGGTAAGTACCGGTACCGGTAAGCCGCACAGCGCGATTCAATACAGTAGGATGCGGTAGGCTGCACACGATGCGCTTTGATAATGCGAGGAAAAGCTAACTACAGAATTTACCAAGGCGCGATTCAATGCGGTATTATACAGTAGGTCGCGCACGCTATCCGGAAATGAACACAACGTACATACCCAGTACAACTCTATTCAGGTCAGTCTGACCAATCACAGCGCTTTCCGCTCCGGCTCAGCTAGCTCGCACACAGCGGTCGGGTGCCGCGCAATCAATGCACAAACGATCGATCATGAACAGCCAGCGATGATAAACCGAGTTTCAGGCCGAAACCGAATTGAAGGTTGCTCAGAAAAATCATTATTTTCGGTATAAAACAATCGAATCAAGACATGAAATTTTCAGAGAATGTAGATGACACATGTAGGTATCAAATTCCGTAAAGTTGAAATTTTCAGCCAAAGACAATTTTTTATGATTTTGGTGCTCTATGTACTAAACCCCCATTGCGACTTTATACCCAAACTGAAAGACTGAGGCACAATTTACGATTAATTTGTCATAACATAATAATAACATGCATAAAGGGCAAAGTATATGATTTCAATCATGTACGTACAGGCTTCATTTATGTTTGTTTTAAACATACAACCCTTCAAAATTGTGTAAATACACAATTTTGTATAATTATGAAATCTCTTATTTAAGCCATAATAGCGCGTTTCATTTGTTAACATAATATTACTCTGTGCAGAAGTAAATTGTGTTGACTTATAATGAACACACACGATTGTTAATTATTCATGTCAGATTATTCAGTGGTAGTAAGATATAATTACCATTATGTAGATACAATCATTTGTATTTACATTAAAGGGGTAGTTTAGTTTTGGTAGAGAGGGCGCTGCACATCACATCACAATTGTTTGTGAGGTAATGATAAACTGAGTGTCGAATTTGAGAGAACATACAATTTTAATGGCAGAATTAACTTTATTTGGTCAAAATCGGTCCAGAAACAGCTGAAATATTATCTGAGCCTATAATTATTTGGGGCCCAAATAATTAAATTATTTTTTCAAAAAAAAAAAAAAATGCTTACACTTTTTCAAAAATTGTCAAAAACGTTTTAAATAATTGTTGATGATCTCTCTATTTAATCATTATTTCAATAAAACATCACATGCATAATTTTGAATATAAAATGGTGGAAACCAATGCCTTTTTAGAGAGCGCCCTCTTGTGTTTTAATGGCTCTTTTTGAATTATAACAGGCAAGATAAAAACAAATTTAAAGAAAAGGCTTTGTTCTTAGTCGTTTGTAATTTTGTATACCTATCGAGCATGGTGGAGTTATAACTATTAGTTTATAATGTTACTGTCCAGGTTTGGTTAATAAAGTTCAGCCTTACCAAACTAAACTACCCATTTAAAAGATGAACATTACGTACATGAGCAGTTTGCTGATAAATAAAACTGCAAGTGCATGCATTGTAACGATTGTTCTACTCCGATAGTGTGTATTCGATCAAACATATACATACAATATGAACATTATACAATTTATGCAAGACCCGCATTCTTTTGATTATGATATACTGACTTGAATTAACCCATCGTTTCTAGACATGACAACTAATATAATGTTGTTTGTTATAATGTTCAATGTTCAATTTTATTTCATTTTCAACAAGACGGTACATATATTTACAATGAATAAGTCACAACAACATTTGTGAAAGTTTAAACAATACATTATAAACATTTGCAATCAAAATTTATGTTGATATAATTATTAATTAAAATACAATGAATAAAGATACAACGAAATTTTAAAATTTTTAAAGTAAGGTACAATTAAATTTTGACATTTAGAAATAATCATGCTATAAAAGCAGAATCAGAAAGTAAACGAATGTTGCTGTATGTTTAAATTTCAAGTGAAATGATAATACTAATAATAATATGAACACTTATATAGCGCTGCTACTACTTTACCATGTCTACTGCGCTTAAATCATTACACATAGTCAGGCAGGTTGTTTTGTTTTTACCATGCACATAATCTAATCAACATGGTATTATGATTCACCTTTATTTCCTCCAATCGAATGCAATCAACATTAAAATTGATATGAAAATGTAGCACATAAACACAATGTTGTATCAGGCCCAGGACCGTGCATAGTAATGTGATACAACACCAATGGCATGGACAGGGACATGGATACAGAGTAACTTCACACGTTCACGAAACGATAACTGATACATTCATTAGGAGATTCCAAATCAATATTGCAATCGAAGTCAAAATTTATCCTCAAAATTGGAAATACTATAATATGACCTATATAGCATTTATTGATATTGATAACAAAATAACAACCTTATTATGAGCAAACATCTGCATAATGACTTTTAAAATGTACAATAGAACATTCAGGAGATGTTCTGGTCATAACACAATTTAGTACGAACAAACATTGTACAAATTGTATGAATTATATGTGTGTATTTATATGATGAATTTAATTACATATATCATAACTTGCGTGTGATATTACTTGATTGCATACAGCGTAATGACAATAATATTTTAAATAAATCAGAAAAGCATTGCAAGTTGTATAAATACAATCATACTCTTTATGTCAGTAAAATATTTCAAGTTGACATATATTGAAATATATACATGTATGTTGTTCTCAGAAATAAATGCTAATACAACTATAATTGTATGTGTATTTTGGTATTCAAACACCGGTATGCCTATAATCCCTTCCAGTTAACAAAACAAGAGTCCAAACATTAAACATGTATATTTACATGTATACCCTGAACAATATACACGTAAGGTATAATATACAATTGCATGTTTGTAAGATATGCACAACGATTAATAGACGTTCCTGTTTCATCAAAGGAAATAACACATACATGTACATATTCAATTATAAATGCATGCATTGAATATTTTCACAACCACAGTCCTTACGTAATACAATTATAAGATGTGCTATTACGGAAAATAATAGAACACTAGAACTAATACGCAGTAATTGTTGACTTGCGGATAGTGAAATTTCGTACATGCAGCACTTTGAACGCCTCAACCATGGGCATGACATGAAAAGCGCGAAACTAAATAATTCACTCTTGGATATTCAAATGACAGCTTTATGTTTACACAAGTCTGTCTAAGTCCAGAACTAAACACTAAATTACATACATGCCTATAACTACAAGCAAGATGAAAGAGAAAATATGTGTTGTGGTAATAGTTGTGGACATGTTCCGAATTGCTTTTGAACACATAGATTAATAGTATAGGTTAACTTTCTCAATAAAACACAAAAAGGAAGTACATGTAGAAAACCATCACAAGATATCATTGGACAACAAATGTTTACAAATCTTTGGATGTATCAACAACTCGTCTACGTGATATCCTCTCATTAACACAAATGGAATGTTGTAAAATTTAGCTTCATGAATGAACTCGAGCTAAGAAAATGAAACACATTGAAAGTGATTTTGGGATGTACATGAATGATTGAGAATATTTTCATTGACATCTTCATGAAAATAATAGGCGACATAAAAGACATGTTTCGCATTAATACAATTACATGTAGATATAAAACACATGAAACACAAATTACTGTAATCACTATTTGATTAAAATAGGCTAATTGCACGAATTCAGGGATGCATAAATTGTACGTAATTAATACTTCATCAAGCGTAACTGTTCATTGAAATGTTTATAACAATGCAATTAAAGGGATCTACTAACTTTGCAAAAAATGATAAGTGGTTGATACAATAAATATTATTGTTATATGATATGTCCACTAGGTGGTGTGTGAAAATATCAAGTTAAATGGACTTTATATGGCCGAGTAATGAGCAAAAGTGCAAAGTGACATTCACCAACTCATTGCACTCACTTTGTGCACGGTTCTGACGATCCGTTGGATAATTTGACATCTGAACACTTCAATCGTAAATATCTTTTTAACGAAAGGGAAATTTGAAAACCCAAAACCTGTCCCATGATTTTTTTTTGACAAGAATACAACAAGGTATGAGGGAACCGCTATAATTTCGGGTGCGCTTCGTTATTCCGAAGGGTCGTTATTCCGAAGGTTCTTTATTCCGAAGGTTCGTTATTCCGAACACGCACATTTCGTATACCTGAGGGTTCGTTAATCCTAAAATGAAATAGGGTTCGTTAATCCGAACATTTGTTGCATTATTCAGAAGGTTCGTTATTCCGAAGGTTCGTTATTCCGAGGGTTCGTTATTCCGAAGGTTCGCTATTCCTAAAATGAAATCTGGTTCGTTATTCCGAAGGTTCGTTAGTCCGAAAATAAAATCGGGTTCGTTATTCCGAAGGTTCGTTATTCCGAAGGTCCGTTATTCCGAGGTTTCATTATTCCGAAGGTTTGCTATTCCTAAAATGAAATCGGGTTCGTTAATCCGAAAATGAATTTGGGTTTGTTATAATGCTATAATTTCATATAAAGAGATAAAATAAACTTAAATATTTGATTGGTCTGGCCAAGGGAGGGAAAGGGGGAGGGGTATGCTTAATGCAGGCTGTAAATTAAATAAACAAAGCACAAATTATAGTATTATAACAAACCCGATTTAATTTTCGGATTAACGAACCCTATTTTATTTTCGGACTAATGAACCTTCGGAATAACGAACCTTCGGAATAACGAACCTTCGGAATAACGAACCCGATTATGTTTTCGGATAAATGAACCTTCGGAATAACGAACCCGATTTCGTTTTAGGAATAGCGAACCTTCGGAATAACGAACCCTCGGAATAACGAACCTTCGGAATAACGAACCTTCGGAATAACAAACCTTTGGAATAACGAGCCTTCAGAATAACTGAACCTTCGGAATAACGAATCTTCGGAATAACTGACTGTAACCATAATTTCAATTGGATTTTGAGGATTTGGACAATGTTACTAAGTCCCTTTAAGAAAATGTTCCTACCGCATCGAGTAGCTCTGCAATACTATTTCGTACTTAACATCTCGTGTTGGTGGTCAAGTATTTATATTATACACATGTGGACATATTATAGCTGTCTTCATAAAAAAAAAATTCCCAACGAGGCGGGGTTATTTATCAGTTCATACATGCAAATCAATATACCCTTAGTTTGTCACCAAGAAATAAATGTTGCTAACTGAGCCATATCTTCAAAAATAGACTTAAAGGGTACCACCACCCAAAAATAATATTCTTATTAAAGAAAGGTAACATCTTTAGTATTCCATTCCATCAACAAGTTCCCAACAATATGTTTCCAGAAAAAAAATATATAATTGGAAACGCATCACCATTCTAAAGCATGCGTTCATGCGGTCTGAATTACGCAGACTGCTATGTGTGCGGTGAATTGCAATGCGTGCAGAGCGAACGAATCGCCCGGGAATCTATTGTTTACAAACGTGCGCGTGAATAGCTGCATTGGCGCACTCGCAAATGGTTGGCCCGTATGGAACCAGTAAAAAGCAGTGGTTCCGTAAGTGGTGGAAATTAATTGCTTTGTTTATGAATTACACAACCCTTTGCAAAATGTTGGGTATCTATTTGATATCACAAAACGGTACCAAAACATATAATAATGTGTTGTTCTTTGCCTGGTGGTCCCCTTTAAATTGACACTGACATGGTTGAGCTAGTGAGGTTTGACAAATATGAAGGTTGGCCTATCAAAAGCAGAACAAGCATTATAGGAACAAATACATCAATCTCATATACATGATAGGAGCTGACTGTGGTACTCAGAGAGTTAACGAAAGATGATCCAGACCTCGGAAGATGGTAAATATTTGGTTCCGAATAGAGAAAGCTCTCCCGTGTCAGTGCAAGTGGGCTCGACCTATGGTATTGTAGCATCATCGCCTCACATAGCTGAAATATGGGCTTTAGAACATTATGTCAGATGAACCATGTAAACGGGCCGGGGATGGTGGGTGAGTTAAACGTTTTGACTGTATAACTAAGTAACAAAAAGAGTAGATTTCCCCAAAAATCATTGACATTTCGGTTAAATAGAGAAGGTACATAGTATTATACACGCATAGCTAAAGTGGAAGCTTCCAGATGAACGGGGGATGGTCAAAGTGTTGACTATATAACCACATGGTTGACAATCAGCATGATCAGTCTGGTACTTAGAGGATAACAGAAGAGAGGATCGCCCGAAGAACATTTACATTTTATTAGGGATGAATGGAGGAAGCTCATCATGTCAGTGAGAGTGCGCTCGGCCTATAATGAGGTTCTGAACCATTGCTTCTTAGAGCTGAAGTGGGGGCTTTTAGATGAACGTTGGTCGTGAAAATGTTTGCAATATAATTGTTTGTTTGACTATCAGGATGATATATGAAGGGATAACAGAAGACCCACCAGATTTCGGAAGATCATAGATATTTGCGTTGGCTGGAGAAGGACCATCATGTCACTGCGAGTGCGCTCGCCATACTGTCACCATCCATTCGGTCCTAAGAGCTGAAGAGGGAGCTTTCAGATCAATGTGGGATGGTGAACGTTTCGTTAATAGCATCCATGTAATTCTGCAATGCAAATAAAAAAACAGGATTTAGTTATATCATTAAGGTAACAACATGACCAAAAAAAAATTGTATTTTAATGTATGACGCTAGCGTGGACCAGGTTTGTTTTTCTGAATTTCCATTTCACTATTGTAATACTTATGATTAAAGTGCTCGGATCTATAGTTATCCACTGGGGTGTTATATGACTATGTGTACAGAGTTAGTACAATGAGTTACTAAATATCACTTTGCATTTTCACACATCACTCAGTGGACTTAACATAATATGGAAATACTCATTTTATCAAGCCTTTGTCAACACAGTTACTTGACCCCTCTAAAATCATATATGGTTATGCATTTCTAAGTGGGTTACTTAATGTTGCATACTAATATGGACACTCATGTCAAGTTCCATGCATGTTTTCCTCATATCACAATACTCCCTTTTTACTTACCCATTTAAATAAAAATTAATGGCTCTATACTTAAACAATACTTTTAATTAGACGGTTTCCCAATTTCATGTACTGTGTAAATATAAATTCAAGCACTCACGCCCTGTTCAATGTGCACCGTAACAGCACCATGTTGCCTATTGATGCTCCTCATGTGTGAGAGCAGTCTGCCATTGGGCATGACGCGGCAATACCGGATCCTGTATTAAACATGGAAATGAATGATTATCTTGCATTAGGCATTTGTGTGTTTGGTATGAAGGGAAACAACTTACTCATTTTAAAAGAATAAACCAGGTATTTGTGTGCGTTTGTCTGATCCTTTTCATTGATGTTTGCTTAGTTCGAACACAACGAAACATTTATTTCTACTGTCAATAACATGTTCACACATATTAATCCGATCATGGTGTTTGCATATTACAAGATTACATATATTGTGCAAGATATAAACAAACAAACACATGATTATATCAATTCATGTTCTCACTCTAACTATCCTGACTATCTCCATCTGCTACACTCTACAAGTTCTTATTCTGTGTCTTCTTCCCCTAATAGATAGATGATTAGAGTTTGATTAACGATCGAGTCCTAACAATCACAAACAAAATATTAAAAAAAAAAATGTTCTTGTTCAGTTTAAGGCGCATCATGCTTGTTTTCTGTGTGTGTTTTGTTAAGGAATTGTCAAAAATATAATTTTATACTGCACGCTATCATGTTTTTGTTGGTGTTTCTGTTGTTTTTTATTTGTCCAAAGACAGTATATTTCTAGATTCAAAACAATTTTTATCACAAATAATCAATAAATCCTTAAAGCCTAATACCAGTTTTGGGAAAGTAGCCGAAAACATCTATATTGATTAGCATTGTTGAATAAGTATTTAAAGGGGTAGTACAGTTTTGGTAAGGCTGAACTTTAGTAATTAAAACCTGCACAGTAACATTACAAACAAATATTTATAACCCCACCATGCTCGAAAGGTATACAACAATACAACGACTAAGTAAAAAGCATGTTATCATTCAAAAAGCGCCATTAAAACACAAGATGGCGATCTTTAATGAGGCATTGGTTTCAACAATTTTCATACAGAATAATGCATGTGATGTTTTTGTTGCAATAATAATTAAATAGAGAGATCATCAACAACTATTTAAAACCCGATTTAGAAATTTGTTTTTAAAGTGTAATCATTTTTTTAATTTAAAAAAAAAATCATTGTATTTGTTTGGGGCCCAAATAAATACGATCGGATATATTTATTGATATTTCGGCCATTTCTGAACCTATTTTGACCAAATACAGGTTATTCTGCCATTAAAAATGCATACTGTTCTTTCCAAATCGACACTCAGTTTTTCCTCACGAAAAAAATGTGTTGTGCAGCGCCCTCTCTATCACAACTGAACTACCTCTTTAAATAGGGCTTGTGTGGTAAAATCCTAAGCATCGTTAAATACAGAAATATCGGAAGAAATCTAATACCCGCCGCCCGTTCGCACCTGTCCGCGCCGCTAGCGCTGGGGGAGATATCGGCAAGCTGGAGACAAGCCCGTATATAGCGAACACCTCATGTAACGCACGAGGTTATTTGCACGTAGCGTATGCGCGATTCCGCGTTGGTGATATCAATGGTACAGTAGATCAATTTATAATTTTGCAAATAATTATATCAATTATTAGGCGGTTTCTTGGTCAAATTTGTATAATCCCATATTAGTAAAATAGTATTCTTTCACATGGTTGGTAATAACAGTGTACATTTCATTTTTAGGGGATGGGGCGTTTCCCACTACTGTCATTTACCTTTAAAGGGATCTATCAACTTTGTTTACATGTGCAAAAAGTGATGAGTGGTCAATACAATGTATATTGTGGTTATATAATATGTTCACTAGGTGTTGTGTGAACATTTCAAGTTAAATGGAAGTTATATGACCGAGTAATGAGCAAAAAAGCAAAGTGATATTCACTAACTCATCGCATTTATTTTGTACATGGTTTTGACGATCCACTGGATTTGTTAACATCTGTAAACTTCAATCGGAAATCTTTTTAACGAAAGGGAAATTTGAAAAACCCAAACATGTCCCATGCTTTTATTGCTAATACGAATAAAACAAGGTATAAGGGAACCGCTGGAATTCCAGTTGGATTTTGAGGATTTGGACAATGTTACTAAAGTCCCTTTAAAGGGATAGAACAGTTCTGGTCAAACATATTTTAGTAATTAAAACTTGTCCGTTATCACTAAAAACTGACAGTTATAACTCAATGATGCTACAGTACAGTTTTGGTCAAACTAAATTCTAGTAACCATCACCTGCACCACAACTTAACAAACCGATAGTTAGAATTCCACCATGCTCGAAAGGTAAACACGATTACAAACAACTAAGTAAAAAGCCTGCTTTCTTTCAAAAAGAGCTGTTAAAGCACAAAAGGGTGATCTTTAAAAACGCATTGGCTTAAACCATTTTTTTATTTTTTTTTATTGTGCATACATGTGATGTTTTGTTCAAATAATGATTTAATAGAGAGATCATCAGCAACAATTTAAACCTCTGTTGTAAGATTTTGAAAAGTGTAAGCATTTCATTTCGTGCTTCTTAAATCATCGAATTAAAAATGGGGCCCCAGGTTCCATTTAAAAAAAACATTTTAAAACCATTGTGGTATTTTTTCAGACACATAAAGGATTTATGAATATTTTCTTAAATTATTAGATAAAAATGTATTTCAATAAGATACGTTTTTGGAAATTTCAGCCCCTTTCCAACCGACTTTGCTCAAAGTTGATTATGTCATTAAAATTGTGTGCTTTTCAAAATTTCAGCTCACAATACATGCAAAAAACATAAACAATTCATTATCAGAGTCTGACAAAATTATCTACTCACTCAATGCTCCTCATGGTACCAAGGGTCCTGCATGATTCAATCAAATTGACAAGACCATCCTCGCCTGGCTCCAGTGCAGATAGTTCGATATCCTCGAGGCTGGTGGTGCTGTCTCGGATAACCTCACATAGTCTTGCCATACTCGCTGCTGATACTGACCGCTCATCACCACCACTATTTAGCAAAATGCGCTTCAACTCTCCTCTTCCAACACTCGTGAGTTCGGCAGCTAACTGGTCGATGTCTTTGTCATCAATGCAGACCTTCAGTTTAACCAATCCAGAAAGCGACTCGATCACGCCGCTGTGGTACCATGTGGAGATTTTCTTGACTGACGGGAGAGAAGGTGGGTTGAGAGGAAGCAGGAGTGATGACGACTGGATGTCAAGGACGGTGAGGTTGGAGAAGGACCCAAGGCAAGACCACAGCTTCAGTGACAGTTTTTCGTTTAGCTCGGTTTCCGTGATACAAATAGCCTGTATCTAGAATACATGGATATAACGATGGGAGAATTAATCAGTACTTTTCATATATTTAGCCAAATTAGATATATCATATCATGCATAACATTGAGACGAATATCATTCATGTGCAATGAGAAAAGTTTGTTATCAAGTGTATAACGACCACTGATGTCCAACAAAGTATGTTTATGTTAACATAGTTCAAATACACACAAACACCACACACAAGCGCACACACAAAGACAAACCCTTACACACATGTATACACACAAACACAACATTACAAAAACTCCCACACACTCACACAGACGCATACACATACACAACAATCACCCACACAAACACACGAACGCACACTCACAAATGCACACAAACACCCACACACGCACATCCACACAAACACAAACTCACGCACGCACACTCATCCACGTGAGCACTCAAACAAACACAAACACACGCACACACTCAAACAAAAACTCACACTCTTACACACACGCATATACACACACGCACGCAGGCACTCGCATTTCAACAACGAGCACAAGCACACACACACACGCGCAAAAACGCGCACACACGTACACACAGCCACAAACACACACGCATACACCACAGTTAGATAATGCACCACACATAGACATACACACGTATAAAACACACACACATACATGTTGATAATTCTCTGATTACGTCATTCTGAAGACAGCGTACTGGATTTTCCGACGAACCTGAAATCGTGCATAAACGAGTGCTCAGATTGGCCAGACGACGAGAGAGAACGTAAGTGACGTAATTTCTCGCCTAAATAATAATCTAGTAGGGTGGTTAAAGGGGTAGTTTAGTTTTGGTAAGGCTGAACTTAAGTAGCTAAAACCTGCACAGTAACATTATAAACTAATAGTTATAACTCCACCATGCTCGAAAGGTATACAAAATTACAAACGACTAAGTAAAAATCCTGTTATCATTCAAAAAGAGCCATTCAAACACAAGAGGGCGCTTTTTTAAAAGGCATTGGTTTCACTAATTGTTCATACAAAATTATGCATGTGATGTTTTATTGATATAATGATTAAATAGCGAGATCATCAACAACTAAACCCCTCAAAAAAAGTTCGGAAACTCAAGTTTGAAATGCTAAAAAATCCTCCCAAAAGCTCGAAAAAAATGCAACGCTCTGATTTTTTGTCAACTCCATATCTTTTTGTCAGATTTCACACTCGACCCATCTCCATATTCCGGTTCGCTGCACACTCTCCATTTGCATAATCCTTACGATTAATATGCCATCGTAATGAAGAGATAATTTCCATTAAAATGGTATCCAATTCAACAGTTTTGATGAATGGAAAGGGTGGCAGTATTCAATAGAATGTTAACCTTTAGAAAACTGATCAACACAGTCATGCACTCGTAAATTGAATGCATTGGGGCCATTTTGCGAGATTTCACTTCCTGCCTCCCCCTATTCTCTGGGCTACTGCAATCGCCCCAATTGCATAATCACTACACATAATACACCGTTTGAAAGGTATATAATGAAGCTTTATTGTGACACCGATTTCGAGTATTCTTATTAAAAAATACGAGAGATATGATCGATCAAACTTGAGTTTCCGAACTTTTTTTGAGGGGTTTATTCAAAAAACGCTTTTGAAAATTTTTGAAAAAGTGCAAGCATTTTAAATTTTTTTTCTAAAAATCATCTAATTATTTGGGCCCCAAATAATTATAAGATCAGATATATTTATTGATATTTCAGCCGTTTCTGGGTCGATTTTTACCAAATAAGTTTATTCTG